>ATSW01082247.1:0-12619 GCA_000444245.1 Botryllus schlosseri
CCATATGTTCACGGACAGCAAGCGAGTTCTCACCTCGTTATTCATGGCTACCGAGTATCTTGGCGGAGGCGTGTCTTGTCTCTCCAAGGCGTCGTTTAGTGCGGTTCGCGACCCGGTGCGGGAATGTGGCAAGGTGTTAGCGTCAGCAGTCTGGATCGAAGACAGTACTAGTTGAAGAGACCGAATGAAACAGGGAGTCTAGCCCTGACGTGCCATTTCGCGCCACAAATCCTAAACTTTTATCCAACAATATCCGCGAGACGTATCACAAGATATGGATTACCAAAATATACGCTTCGTCAAGCACTAGGAAAGCAATATTTGGTAAATACCGAACGAAACACCAAGGTGATAGATACCAACATTCATTATAGACACTTACTAATCTTTCATTGTCCTCGGACACTTTGACAGTCTTTTCATCGCTTTTAAGAATTTCCTACAATGCAAAATTCGGGATCAATGGCACTAACGGCATGCGAAATAAGCGATGACGGTATGTAACACAGCTATATCTACGCCCGTATGACACTCGAAGGGGGACCGTAGCTCACTTAATCTCAAATTCCGCAAGGGGTCGACGAAATCACACATGACTTAGAAAGGTCGGAAAGGATCGGCATAATTCCTATTTCATGTAATGGGGATCAAGAATCATTCAATGCTCTATAAGTCAAAGTGAAAGTGTATCTATACGAGGGATTACTGCTCTGCTTCATTCTGGCTAGGTGAAACATAATGGCGACTAGACTCAACTGAACAATGAAAAAGGTCGTAAAGTAATACAGCTCAAGCACTTTTATCACCTGTCAACCATTAAATCTTTGGAGATATATTGCTGCTGACAGCATTTGATTGACACGGCATTCCGATTGGTGTTGAGAAAGGATTTTGTTTCAAATTATATACAATCCCTCTTAGCGACACATCGATTTAATTGTATCAATTTAACAGTGTCACTGCTATACGCGGCAAAATATCGAAAATCAAATGCTTAATACGAAAACCACATGTGACCTGATGAGGATGTGGTATACATAAATCGATGAATATACAACAAACAAAACAACAAATTACCGTCTATATAAACTTAAAAGTATTTGAAGAGACTTTTTGGGGCACAGAACTTTAATATATATCATTAAAATGTATATTAAACTTGACAGGGCGTAACATCGATAAAAAATACTATAAATACGTACCAGAAGCCTTAAAAGCTGCGAGTGAATCGATCGCTGTGTCTTTAACATCTTGGTAACGTTGATCGGGTTAGTTTTTGCGTACAGGTTAGACTTGTATTCATCAGGTGCCAACGTCGTTAAACTGCCCTCTTCGGGCATGACGACGTCTGTTCCGAAATCCAACAGATCGTTGGCATCGGACTGCATTGGCGACAACATGTCGCTAGTTAAATCCGCTTCGGAAACTGTTTTCGTGTCATTGCTGTCGGTGGCAATGCCGGATTCCGCACCTGCGGCGAATATGGAAAATCGTTATATTTAGCGCAGTTGTTCCCAACGTGGGGGATTTTGAGAAAGAAGGGGGCGAAAATAACAAGGGCGATTGGGAGGCGAAAATGTTAGAACGTCCAGGGAGATATAGTCAATTAACAAGGCCAACTAATGCATGTGAATGACGGCTTATTCTGCATACGAAACGAAAGTTGACTAAAAAAAAGGTCAACTCAACTAAAAATAGACGCGGATGCCGGTTTTCCAAGCAACTACTCGGAAAAATTACCATTCTTTTTTAGTCAATTCACCAGCGATCAGAGTTTGGAGAATAAATTTCCTGTTTTATGCCCCGTTTTTCGGATCTGTAAATATGCGGGGCGAAAATTTGTGTCGAGCTTGATGAGTCAAAACAGGTTGGGAAATTTCAAAGAAAATTATACCAGTTCCCCACCGCATTAACGATAATTTGGTACTTTTCGATCACACCTACTGCATTTCGCCTCTACTAACGTGCGTAGCTTTTTGCTACATGTTTCGGAAACTGTGATACGATCAACCGAGGTTTCAGGCGTCTACAGCGGAGTAAGCATCGAAATTGTAGTATTTGATTATTATACTATAATGAAACTATTAGTGAGAGGGGAACATAAATTCGGTACTCAAAATTAATTTTGTGTCTCGCTGTTCGGCTCAGATCATGACAATAGATAATGGATTCGGATTTGAGTACTCATGTAGCTGTTCAACTGCGACACAATTCAATACTGTGACAGTGTTTGGAGATTTACGAGTTACGGCGGGAATTACACAGTTGTTCTTTTCACCTTCGGTAACAGGGGATGGCACGTCGTCCTGCGCCGAGACTTCTTCCCGGTCCGGCTCGTCGTCGTTCTCCTCGGATTGGCCCCCGGAAGGCGACGCAGACTCGCTGGCCGTTTCGTAATCGGAATTTACGTTCACTTCCAACCCCGTGTCTTTGCTTTCCGCGTCGTCGGCTGCGTCATCGTCACTCGCGTTCTCCGCCGGAGTGTCGACGTCTTGGTCGCTTTTCGGCGATTCCGAAATGACCGCGGCGTCAGCGTTCAAGTCCTCGTCGTTTCTGTCTCCTTGCGAGTCTGTGACGCTGTCCGTGACGGCTTCCGTCGGCGGGCAGGGCGTGGAAATTGCCCCGGAAACGGGCTTGAGCAGAAGCGGGGAGGTCGGCGGCAGAAATTCGGTGTCCGGCTGCAAAGCCTCGCTCATCATCGACGCCAAATTGTTGCCTGGGTGAAAAAAGCATCATTTAAGATCGAGGTGGGACTGGGTCAGGGTTGTGATGACCACAGTCAGATTAGAATCACAAATTTTCCTTGACTCGACTTGACTCGAGTCATTTTCTTAATAACGGAATGTACTCGAGTAACTGCAACATGACTCGAGACATTTTATATAACTCGATTCAAGACTCGTGTATCAAGACCGATACTTGAAAAATAATCGCAGAAACTGCTTGTTCTTTGTTTGAATAAACATGTTAGGAGTGAGAAAAAAGAGTATATTATGAATGTGAAGACTTCCATATCACCCAAGAGTTTGAAACAAGTGCATAGCAGACTCGAGCTTGATAATGCACAGTGTCACCAGACTCGGACTTGAGTCTCAGCACTATGACTCGGACCGACCGTTTTCCAACTGACTTGGACTCGGTGGTGAGTTGAATTTGACTAGACTTGACTCGAGTCAAATCTATAAAAGTAAGATGGACCTGTGACTCGGAACACTGACTTGATTACAACTCTGGGCTGGGTACCTAGGTACGGTAAGGCATGGCAAAATCGAGAATCTGGGTAATTCGATTCCGAGTCGAATATTAAGCTTTTGAGTACCACATATTACGTCATAACGGTAATGATGGTTTGAATGGTTCAAATTATGTCTTTATTGCTAGCTAGCCTTCGTCCATAATGATTTCCTCTTTCCTGAGGACCATGGCTATTTTGTAGCGCTTTGCGGCTTCATGGTGAGGCTACACGATCACTACTTGAAAAATGGTTCCATGAATATTAGTAGCCTGGTGCCAGGAATATCCAGACATCCCTGCTTGGTACAATATGTTTTTTGAATTACTGCCATCCACGGCTTCCAGGCTCAAATACAGCTTTGAAACTACATTTTCTGTTGGTAAAATATTATTCTAGACATGAAGACTTTCATCAATGATGAATCATTATGGTATTAATCAATTCGAATATAAATTTTCGAGTAGATTTGAGCGTTAATTGTGATAAACGGCACCGCATTTGGTGAATTCTTCGGGTTAGGGGTTAGAGTAGGGGATTAGGGTATGTATGATCAGGGGTAACGTGCCCAGTCCTAACCACAAAGAAAAGATTAGCTCGACCGAGACGTACTCATCGAAATCAAATGCGCCACGAGACCGGGCAGGTCCGGAAACGGGTCGTCCACGCTCATTTCCAGCACGCTTTCCAAATCGTTCGGGTCCATACCAACGTGTGACGCCAAGAGACGATGCTTCTCCGACAGCGCCGTGTTTATAATCTAAATCCACAAAACATCGATGAGTCACACTGAAATGCTCAAGCGCACAAGCCAGTTACATGGTCCTGAGCCCGCAGCGCAGCCACGATGTCGGATTCCTCTGTCGATTCCGTCTTTTCCGCTGACGCGCCAGCGTCGTTTTCGACTTCGGGCAAAGCAAGCGCCGGCGTTTTCTGGTGGCTGGGAGTTTCCGGCAGAAGGAAAGAGCTTTTCCCGACAGGCGTCATCACAAGGTTGTCCTGTAAGACGATGAAAATCAACGTCTCCACACGTTAGAGAATACCAGACAGACAACTTCATTACTTAGTCAAAATTATTCAATGGGGCTGACGCTGCGACCTGTAAAGGTCTTAATACCAGGGCTGGTAAAATAAGTCAATGTGGGCACTCGCGTACCAGTATAAGTAGTGATTTAAAACAAAAAGTAGAGAAGTACGTCGTTACTGTCTACCTATTAATTACTCGTCACCATCATAGCAGTGGATTAACACAGCGTTAACATTGTAACAGTAAACGCAAACCTTATGAGATGACTGGGAAGAATGAACAACATCAAATACATATAGCGTAAAATAACGGCAGTTGTGGCAATGTGTTATGCAATAAAAATATCAAGTCGGAAGCAGTAACCAAGGCAATATTAAACGGAGCATCGGACAATAACGTAATTCAGAGCTCACTGATACTGCACACAGAAAGATCTTTGAGACCTTCGGGCACCCTGTTGAAAATTTTTGGTTCTAAAAGTATGTTTTCACAGCCTAGTTTTGCCTAAGATACTGAAAACTGTGAAGTGGCAGTAAAAGTATCCTAAAATTGTAACCCCTCGAATACCTCATTACTTCAAAAATCAAAAATTAGATCTACATTGTCATTGCCCACCACTGCCCACATATTCAATAGGCTATTGCGTGAATGTAGATTGTAAAAGTTGAAGCGATACTCAAATAAATAAGAGGAAACCAAAACACTACCGTCGTCTTGGCAATTTTGATGGCGTCCTCCACGAGATCCACCCATTCCTTCATCTCGTGCGCCGTAGACGCGACGAGGTCGTAAATCTGCGCCCCGAATTCGGACGCAGAAAGCACATAAAAAGCGCGCTTATCTAAAACACATTGAAAATCGTTTTACAACGACACCTGCCGCGCGAATTCCGCAAGTCGCACCCACCAGTCGCAACTATCCGAACGAAGACTTTGGACAGTTTCAATATTGGCGGCTGCACCCTGGTGGTCACCTTGCCGGAGTCCTTGGGAGCCGAGGTATTGGTGTGGCACTTCAACACGTAGCGGTCTTCCTGCTTTTGCAACAGGACCATGATATCCTCGAATAGTACACAGTGAAGGCCTGGAAGAAGTTAGCGATGAAACAGGTTTTCTATAGGACAGATTTGTGGACGGCGGATCGTTCTATACCCCGAATAACGAACTATTTGAGGAGGCTCTCTTACTGTGTTAAAGTTATGTACTACTTCGGTGTTCGTTATATTTTTGAAAGGATTTACGTACTGACATCGAACGAACAAATAAGGATATTAGTGGTTCCCAACCTGAGCCCATCATGTTATTACAACAAATGTATACAAACATTGGAAACTTGAATTTGACGAGAAAATCGCTGCTTTAAGATTTGATGTATTACAGTTGCAATGCGTGGTGCTATTGAAGTTTCTGCAAGGTAAAATCCAGTTAAAACCAATAACTTGATTTTAATTGCGCGATTCCTTTTGTAAGAACTGCGACCTTGCTGTTTGCTAGCCTCTATTAAACTGCTAAATGTAGCTAAAATTGTATTGTCTAAATTTAAGGAAAATAATTCATAGTTTTCATGTAAGCTTGCGTACGGTAAGTCCAAACTAGACGATGCACCGACACAATCAAGAAAAACATGTTATAAATTTCTGCTTCATTTCTCTATTCAGTGGACAAGGGTCCAACTTCTTGCTTTTTGCAATTGAGATATAACATTGTGATTTATTTGGCAGTCCGGCAGGAAATTTGACGGAAGCAAAACTCACCAATAGACTTTTTCTTTTCGTTAATGGTGACTCGCCAGCTCAACGGGCCTTGGTGGATTAACTTTCGCTTTGTTAAGTTGATATTCTGCATAAACGCCGACATAACAGTAAAGACGGGCAAGAAAAACACAGCAAAAATGTCTCCGTTACCTTATATTCCTGTGCGATCGGATGTTGCACTTTGGCCAACGCGCTGGCGTCTAGATTCTTCTGGATCTCCACCACTTTCTGTGAACGACATCAAGAGCCGATGCAACTAGTGCCGCAGCGTGTTGGAATCAAAACAAGTCACCTGGAAATCTTCCGCGTCCTTAATAGCCTTGTCGACAAACTTTAAGATTTCCTTCGACTTTTTCAGAACCTCAGGCAGTATGGGCTCCTCGTTTTCTAACAGAGCGAGTCTGAATTAGATTTCGACCTAGAAAACTTAATTTTAACTACTCACTCTTCGAGTTTTTCATAATGTTTTCGATGAGCAGCGGATATTTCGTGAGCCGCTGAAACTCGCCGGGTATAAAGTCCTTTAACTGCAATCTCCGACATACCGGATGCTTTTCGATGGCCTAGACACGGAGAAAAAGATTCTAGAAACGTCTGCCCGTAGCGACGGCGTCCAAAGTCACGAGAGAAACCTGAATGACGGCGTTGAACTTCTGGTCCTTGCGGCATCTCTCCTTGATGAAAACCAACGCGGCCGACTGATTGCCGCAGTAAGTCGCGCAGGCCTGTTGGAATTTTTCACCGGACGCGTCCAAGAACTGAAAAAAATCGCCGGGATTCATCGTCAGGGCAAGGCACAACGAGTATTAATTTTCACCGACATTAAATCTATGGAATTATAGTTACGATACTGTTTCCCCATCGTGGAAATCTAGAACACGAGCCATGTAGTACAAAGATGTGCAGTGTGCACCATAGTGTGAGCCGTGATCTACCCACAGTATTGCCAAACGTGCAGCATGGTCGACAATTTACCAAAATATCTCCAACGTAGAGCTAACCTTGACTAGTGGTGTTTTGAAATGATGAAATGATAATACAAGGAATCAGAACCAGGTAATATTTTTCGTTGCATAAAATCTTACTATTTGAACCATAGGCGCTGAACTCTAATTTTCCCTGGGTATGCGGGATTGATGACGTCACAAAGGGCTGACGTCATAATGCGTCAGAATTGACAAATGAGCTGACTCTCAAGCGTTCAATATCACCTGTCACTTGTACATGGTGTCAAAATAACGATAGTATTAAGCAGGCGCGCAGCCAGCCGGCCGCTTGCTGAATTGATTGAATTCATTTCAAATTTACCAAGGTAGCATCAGTTTAATATGGTTGAGTACATGCACCAATGCCGATAATACATCGATCGGATCAGCATCATTGTGTAACGGAGTCGCACGTAATACTCGACACTACTACGACACATCACGCTACTTTAAGATTACTAGCGAGTCCGACTATGCAGTCAATTAGCGAGTTCGCAATCTCCCGCAACATATTCGCCAACACGCGCGCCGATAATCAGGAGATTTCAATCACTCGCCTCGAGAACAAACGATTACGCATCTTTGGCAACGGCTAATAAACTATTCATTAGTCACTCTGATTTCAGGGGAGTCAAAAGTTTCGATATCAAGAGCCTGCAAGACATTTTCTGATCGTTCTGTTTAGTATTAGCGTTAATCAAAATCAATTACGCCGCTGTCTGTTCACAATCAGTATGTATTTCAATAAATTCCGTCAATGTTCAATGTCTGAGCCAGTCTTACATCACAATCACAGAAAACGCGACAGTTTCGGCCGGCGCATCAGATATCATATTCCGACCGACACCGCAGGAGATGACAACCGCCGCATTTCGCTCAATAGAAATTGACATCTTTAGTAACTCAAACCTTGAGACACATCTTCTGATGGTTATGTTTAAGTATTAGCGGAAATCAAGTACGCATGTACGCACCGTCGCACATTCGATGTCAATCTTTCATCACAATCCAAAGAGCCAAAGCATTCTAGGCACGAGACGCGATCGTTAGGCTAGCGATGATAGATTTCGTAACGGGCCTAGTGCACACGCAATTGTGTAGGCCAACGATGGTATCTTGTGCAGGCCAGCGATGGTATAATGCGCACCGGGCCTAATCCAGATGCGATTCTTCAAGTCAGCGGAACTAGGCTTGATGGAAGCGCCATAACTCAGGCCAGCGACGATTGCAGAGCGCGCGGCAATCAATGACTTCGCAATCATCTCAGCGCGAGATCGCGTTGCGTTACATTGTGCACAAGCATTCTCGCTAATTGGAAACAAGCCTCTCGTTAATTGACCGTGGCCGCGCACAACACTGATAAAATACGACGACTTACTGAATTGCAACTGAATATTAGCGTCAGAATGGTCATTTCAAAAGGACGGGATTTTGCTATGCGCCTGAATGCATTGCTACTGATTTGCTTAAGCGTTCAGCAGCAGTACGAAATACATTGCCTAATTTTAAAGCGATCAATTCACCAGCCAGTTAGTTACAGGCCTAGCCGAATTCTGGGTATGCCGCATACCCAAAAAAATTTCTAGGTATGCGCGGCATACCTAGCATACCTGAGTTCAGCGCCTATGATTTGAACTACCCAAATCATTCAGGTACTTGATTTTCCCGACCGTATTAACCGTGTCAAAAGTGACCACCACCGTAAAACGTCGACTTACCATTTCCCGCAACACGGGTCCGACTTCCTTGATGACGAAGCCGTCGTTCTTTTTCAAACCGATGAAGCCGTCCTTGAGCTTTTGATGCATTTCGAGGATTTCGTGAAGATTCGGAAAGACGATCGCCAACTCTTCCGGCTGCAAGCCGCCTTCCTCTTTCATGCGCGTGTAGAACAGCTGAAGAAAAGTTACACGGTCACTCGTAAAGGCGCAGATGAAAATGCAGATTATATTCCGTTATTTTCCTGACATACGAGCCAGTAGATTTAGCAGATGTGGTCACAGTAGTTGGTAGGAGTAGCAAGACAGCTTAAAACTACGTAAAGTGTAAGTAGAAGGTATGAAGTGTCCTAGAGTAATTTTTAAAAAGCAGGTTTGGTTGAGGTGGGGCATACTCTTAGCAGTAAATCAGAGGTGGTTGATTCGAAATTGTGAGATGCGTCATTGCGACCAACACAAAATGACACTACACAGGTATGATCTTCGAAAATATATTCAATTACCGTTATCCTATGATCGTCCACCCATGAAATGTATAATGAAGTGCGTTATTGCTCCATATTTGGCATTGGAATATTACATCCTGTAGTAATTTACTTCGAGTATAAAACACCATGTTTCAAGATAATTGTATGAGACTCGATACGCTGAAACTACTTGCATTAACGCTGAATAAACCGTATTGTATTGAGTATATCGGGCTAAGAACTTAATACGACAAGCAACAGGACTTCTTGTAGTTAATTATTCAGACAGCTATTACCTACGATATTTGGTTAGCTATACTTCTGATACACATCAATCAAAAACAATAGCCTTTATTAGTGCAACGTGATACAGCAAGTGATGCAAACTTATTCCCATAACTACTTTTCATTTTTCAAGGTGCAAAGCACGAAAACTAAGTAGTGTTGCCTGAAACACTGGTAAGTAGAAAAGGAACTATGTCAGAAGCATATATATATATCGACTTCTCAATTAGATAAAATTAAAGTAGCACATGCAGGCAAATAATATACAGGAGTACAATGTAAAAGAAGAACTCTGACTGACTGCTTCTTGTTTTCAGCATTTCAGAATCTCCAGTCGGCCGCGACGAATATCCTTGTTTCACAGCGAATGATCATGCAGCCGCACACAATTCTGTCGCGACGTCAAATTCACCCAAACCGCCAGGTGAAAAACTCACCACGGAGAGAATTTGCAGATCGCGAACGTGATGTTGTTCCGTTTGCAGCAGCTCGTTGATGATTTCTTGACGCTTGCCCTCCTTCTTGTCGAGGTGCTTCACGATGTGACGCGGCGCGTTGGCCGTCCACGAGGACTCGGGGGCGATGTCGAATTCGGGATGAGTCCGGTACAATTCTTTCAAGATGGCTTCCGGAGTCAACTCGGCCGCTTCGGATTCCGCTCTGGAATAAACGGTGATTTCAAGTAACTTCAAAACGGCGGAAATATGGATTTCGAAATAAGGTTTGAAAACTTTCGCGGCGCTCCCGACTGTTAAATTTTAAAAAAGCGCAAAAGTTAAGGCTATATCTTGAAATTCGTCAGAAAATTACAGAAAAAAAGCCCAGAGAAAGACCCGATATAGGACCAATACAAGAAATTGAATGAGAGTGAGGAAGCGTTAAGAGATCAAAATCAAACACTGTTACATAGGGCATTACACCAGTAGGCCAAGGTCTTTGATCGATCAGCCGCACTTGGTCGTTTTGACTTTATCGTAACGCATTGTCTCATTTATCACATTGTGACATTGTACCTACATTATGTGTCTTGAGCGGATGAAAATAGAATCTCTGATAATGATTACGTTATCTGTGGTCCGGGAAGACAACTAATATCCGTTCTGGAGAATAAAGTCGGTCGATATGGGTAACGTGCGTCGTGCATGTACTCGTTGCCCGTAAATGTTGAACGAGCACCATTAAATCAAATAAATGCGATTAAACTTGGTCTTGAATCGTTTTTTGTTACCCTTAAGACGAGAAAGCTTTCATTGGATAGATGCGTAATTTCCAATACAAACTTCCGGATGCAGTCAAAATAACATTTTTCCTTCTCTCTTTTATACAAAACATTGCATTACACCAGTAACACGAAGCTCATCATGATCATATCACTGGTAGGCCTACTAGTCGACACCGATTAAGCATAGTTTTGTATCGCAAATTCGTACGTTTTTTCCCTCATCGGTCAACAGAAACTATTTTTCTCTCTCAGAGAATAAGGATTCCTCCGTGAACATCACGATTTGTGAAATATTCATGATAAGAAAAATCCAACATCTCTGGCAGGCGCATTTCAATTTTAATAATTAGATAAGCAAACCAAGCATACAATAGTGGAGTTATATTTTAATATAACTGGGCTCCATATATGCATAACCTCATCAACGCAATCATAATTACCTGATCGTTGCATTGTGTTATGTACATTAAATCCTGCTAGATGGGTGCCACGCAAGTGAATTTATAGAGAATTTGAAAAACCCCTCAATCGTCTCAAAGTGCCCCCTTTTTTCCACTGTCTACAGCAGTGGTTCCCAACCTTTTTCGACTCATCACCCCCTTTTGAAGCTCCACACCGATCATCGCCCCCCAAATATTGGGAACCGAAAAGCAGCACTTTGTCACCCCCTAAAACGTGGGTCTTTGGCCCGATAGGGGGATAAACCTCCTCAAACCCCCCGTCAGCCAGTGGGCTTTTTTCGCTACATATCAGCTATACCCTATTTCATGTACTGTTTGGTGAGTCACCGTATTTTGCCTAAACACGCGAAGTGCCACAAATTTATATAATTCATGTTTGAATCAGTCAATATGGTCGGGAATTGCATATATATTGCTATCAATTCTTTCATCCTCTTTCTGCTCACGCAATCATATTTACCGGTAGAGCTGAGTGTGGTGTGTTGGAAAAGGTAGGTCACCCCTAAATAATAATTAAACATCTTCGGGCGTATACCTGTTGGCAGGAACGAAACAGCACTTTGTAAGGCCCCCCAAAAAAACTTTGGTCTTGGGCTCCAATAGGGTGATAAACCGACCCCCATCACGTTGGTCGCTTTTGTCACGAAATTAGGCGAAATCGTTGTTATATTGACTTCGTTCCGTGATGCTATCTCGTGACCTCCTATATCTGCTATGTCAGAAGATCTGGAAATCGTCAAAACGTACCAATCTAAAAGACGCACATGATTTCAAATTATTATTTCTTAACAGGCAAATAATTTAATCTTTGCGGGATTGTCCTGTAGGGTTAAGGTCGCCAAGACAAGAACATTCGACGCCAACCATCGAGGCACATGTAGACAATTAAACATATATGTATATATATCGAAGTTTTCGGTCAGCACAAGGGCATTCCTTTACGGCCAAGGTCTTCTCGCTGCTGATCGTTCTGGCACACTTCTCGGAGTCGCATGTTACATGGCCTCTAACTTCATATGTCTTATGGTACGTCGTGGCGCAGTAATGGCTGACGCCAAAGTCATCCATTTCAATAAATCATGCGTATTTTTGTTAGGGGACGGGTAGTCGGGTACCCCAAAGTCAAGATGAATGAAAATATAAAATCGCGCGCAGCGCGAAAATTTTTTGAAAAAATTGCATGAAGTTTTAAAAAAGTACTCTACAATTTATGTTAATTCACTAAATAATTTTTGCCCACCTTCGAGTTCGGGCCCCCCACCCCCAATTTGGGGGTTTGGGGTGCGGTAGTTACGGTCCCGACTCTAATATAGCCGTCTCAACCCGCCATCGCCCCCTTCGTTGTTTTGGCCCCCTATCGCCCCCTTCGTCCGTTTTCGCCCCCCTATCGCCCCCTTTGTTATTTTCACCCCCCTAGACCGCCAAATCGCCCCCTGGGGGGCGATATCGCCCACGTTGGGAACCACTG
>ATSW01082248.1:0-16397 GCA_000444245.1 Botryllus schlosseri
CGAATCATTAAAATTAATACTCGATTCAGATTCGAGTACTCGAATCATTGTGCCCAGCCCTAAATACAACCATGGCAAATAGACAAACGTTAGCTACCAACCACCCGAGTAAATGAGCTGCGGTACTAAATCGAGCCGTACGCACGAGGCTCTCACGCAAACTCACGCGCAATCCTGCAGCGCGACGTTCCAAACGAGCGATCCGTGCGCACACTCTTCCGGCGACACTTTATTCTTCCCCTTGTCTCTGTCGATGACCCGTCTCGAGGCTGCGGTCAGCGAGAATTTGGTCGTAAACTTATGACCGCCGTCGATGCCCGCGGGCAACGTGTGGTTGACCGCCAGGTCTCGGAGGTATTCCTGCCTCGTATTCATAGCCATGGCCTGGAAACAAGTGCTGCTAGTAAGGCTGGGCAATGTCGAGTATCCTGGTGATTTAATTTTGAATAGAGTATCAAGTATTCGGACTCGAGTGCTGCAATCGTTGTGCCTAGCCGATGCGTGTAATGGCAATCGCTACGAAAACATTCATAATCCTTTCCTACTTTGAACTTTCCGGCTCCACGCGCTGCCCGCTCCCCGTTGAGCAGTTTCGTCAGCAAGAAATCCCGGAACGTTTCGGACTTTGGAAATAAGGCGTCCGCTGGAATGGACGGTCCAAACGACGGTATGTCTTGCGACCGAGTTACTGCAATTCTAAACAAATAGGTAGGCTGTCTCAAACCACGCGACAGCATTTGTCCTCTTGCACGGTGTCTATAACTAATTATTTCGACAAACTATGCAACGAAAACAATTTTGGTCAAATATTTGAAAATGTGATTTTTTTCGTGCCAGCCGTGAATCAACAATAGTTAATCACATTCTCACGACGTGTGTGGAATCCCAGTCTGCAAGGTCCCTTCAAAGAAGGCTGGAAATACATTTAATAGCGCTTTTATTGATGCTGCGGCCCACGGCGCCATCAAAAGCTAGGAAACTGGTCTGCGAGCACATTTGAGTTTGAGACCCCTGGTTTAGGTCAATGGTTCTGAACCACCGGCCCACGTCAACTTTCGGGTCATCTCAGATTTGTTCTCAATTGCAAAATGTAAGAAACTGAAGGATTTTCAATTAATTTGTGGAATATAACACTAAATTTCAAACTGATTTATATCGCTTCCCAAGGTGATACAAGTGTTGTAACAAACTGTTTAAACGCAGCCCACACCTTATTTAAGACACCGCCTATTTGTTTTTTGTTATCGTTTTGCGTTAGTCGCCGAGATGCTACTCGAGTACTAACCAGACTTGCAATCGAATAGAAATTTACAGAGTTACATAGCTATGATACCAGTTTCACCAGACAAGTCTTCGGTTTGTCCCAATTGGGGCCTGCTGCCACTGAAGAAGAACGCGGAAAAGTTGACTAGATAGCATCTCACGGCGGGGACTTCGCCTTTGCAGCATTGCGATTGCAAACACTACAGTCTAAAGCGCAGTACGGAAACTACATCAGTACGCTGAAAATATTGACATAGATCCGAGCAAATAAATACTGTGATTGTGTTGCATCTACCAAATACGTATTTACAAAGGCATTCGTGATATCCCCAGTCAGTAGGTGCTACCAAGAAATATGAATGAACTATTAGACCGCGTTTTCAAGTCGAACCTGTAGCACGTTTTCGTGGAGCAAGGTCGGTGGACGCGAATAATAATGAAGACGTGTTGAAAATGAGAACGGATGTTTTCGGCAGAAAACGGAGGCGAATCTGGTTCTTGGAAGACGATGGTAACGATATCGTTGCCAATATGGCGTTTGCGAAGTAACTGAAACGCACAAATCGTAGAACGCAAATAAGCGACTGATTCAAATTGAAGAAGCAATCGCAAATATTGTAACAGCAAGCAACAGTTCACAGTTACAAAACAAATATGAGAGCATAATTGGACAGCTAGATATTTACAGCTGTCTAATTCAGCTAATTAGGGCACAATGCAGGTAATCTAATTCTAATCTAATTAGTGAAATGTTTCTTTGCTCTAATTTGAATTCTTACTTGTGAAGCTATAATTTTAATTTGAAACCAATTGGGAAAAATGTGTAGCTATAATACTGATTCTAATCTAATTGGGAAAAATGTGTAGTTACAATTCTAATTCTGATTTAATTCTAGAAAAGCTGGAAATTCTCTAGTTATCCAAATTCTGTGATAGTATATTACCTGTTGAACATTGTTAGCGGTGTATGGCAATAAGGTAGAAACGTGGAACATAATCTCATTCCCTTGAAACGTAGTAAAATATGATTCTTTACCGGTGGAATTAGCTGAAAAAAGGAGGCAAAATGACAATTACCTTTGTTAAATAGCACTGTGCGGGGGTGTTGGGGCCTTGACACCAAATGGAACACTTAGGACACTATGTTAGGGTAGTGGTGTTTGTTTGTTGTATTCATGGTGTTTGACGAGTAATATGGTCATTTACACCAGCTGAATTTTTTTCATTTATTATTCTGCGGCTGCCGACTTAGCACGGTCCGCTTTTCGGCTTATATAAGACACCATTTAAATGGATGAGATGGCGAGGACTCTAGATCAACCTTCTACAGTTAGATAGGAAGTCTGAAGTCTACCTCGGTCGGACTCAAACCCGCAACCCATTGGTGTTGCAGCTGTGAATTACGCCACTACACTATTTCGCCACATACCAGGTAGCGATGTAAATTCACAAATATTCAGATTTCATGATCAGGCTGGATATGCATCAATGCTTGACAGAAAATAATTCAAGCAATACATGTGAATAAGCGGTAAGCCCGCAATTTACCGCACACGCCGTTGCAGTAAAACAGAGAGAGTAAAGAGAGTACTAAATTTGAACAAGTTTGACGACCCAAACTAAAAAATGTGTGGTTTGGAAGCTTGTCACGGTCTGGAAGTTTCAAATCTACGACAATGCCGTGTGCTAAACGTGAGGATTACTAAAACGAATCTTTCAAGATTTTATTTGGTAAAGTTTAGCTCTTTGTCGCAAGTCTTGTTACTCAAAAAACCAAAGTTATACTTCTCAAGTCAAGTTCTTGATTAGAGTCAATGCTCGACTCGAATTGAAGTACCGTACCCGAATCATTCTGCCCAGCCCTGGTAACAGGACACATCCGAGGACGATAATTCTACTTGCCTTAATCATGTTCTTATCTACATCAACAAGACCGTCTCTCACAGGACACTGGAGGCCATAATCTGACACAACTTGCTCGAGATCGACACTCACTTTTTACGTCCAAACCGCCGCGGAATTTATCGAAACCTTTCAACTGGACCTTGTCCCCGAGAAGGTCCAAAAACTCTTCAAACCCGGGACTGCCGAATTCGTTATTGTACATTTCTTCTTCCGTTGTCTGGTCCCGCATGCAATACATTACGCCTATTTTGAAGGCGTTAGCGACCTGCAGTAGATAATGGGGTATTTACAGAATTCCGATGAAAACAGGTGAATATAGCCGACAAAATGGGGAAGGTATGCTTCGTTACCAATTGTTGTCAATGAAATGTCAAACGTTTCAGACACAATCAAAAAACCAATATAACAATAATGAAGCAGTCAGACCGTGAATGATTTATTACAGAACTTGATATACCCGCGATTGTGACGAAGCAAAATTTGAGTCATTGATCAAAATATGTCACACATCAGGATCGGGAGAAAAGAATGTTGTAAGCAAATATAAAAAATATGTTAGCGAATAAATATGTACATTACAAAGTGTAAATGCTAGTATCGCGTTAGCGCTGCACTAGCATAAAAATCACAACCACAGATTCGTTTATAATGTATTGCCTGGGGAAAGCGGGTATCAAATCATCACCATCTGTGCTAGTAGATAAGCTTTAAAATTTGGTCCATTAGGGCAGAATCAAGTGCTTGTTTTATCAGACAATCTACCCTCTGTATCAAACTGAATAGCAACAGCTGTTTGCTAGAATTCAACAAAATTGATTAAAAACAACATTTTCAGCGGTGCTTGAACAGGCAGCACTTGTAATCCGGAATTATTTCAGAGAAATATGCGCGGCATCGGAATGACACGCTCAAAACACTTACGTTTTGCTCGTCCACTTTCATTAATTGTTTTTGCACCACGTCAGACTGCAGAGCGTATTTCAAGCATTCGAAATTGATTTCGGGGCATGTATATTCCAAAATATCCCTAGGCTTCAACGCTCTGGCGGTGGTGTAATGTTGCGATAAGAGAACGTCTTCGAGTATTGAACCACGTAATGTGCAAAGCTGTAAAAGATCAATTGTAAAGGGCAAACTTTTAAAAGTAGAAAACTCACATAAACTATAAAATTACACACAATCCTTCACCAACGGAGAATATTAACAATCATTACCCAGTCACCAAATTCGTTCTGGTAGATGTTTACAGATATCAGGTAATTCAGCCCAAATGCTGCTCAAGACATCTTATCATGAGCAGTCGGCTAATCTGTACCTCAACTGCCTCTTCAAATGAATGAATCATTCCTTCAATCGATCCAATATGAAGTTGATATTGCAATAATTGCTTGAAAACCAAATTCAAACATCTCGTCTGTAGAATTCCATACATATGTGGTGAACAAGAGATAGCCGAAATCTCACGTCCATCATCAAAGCAATGCATTGTTGTCTTAACCAGTAATGAATGATACATTGTGAACTATTGCCTTACGTCAAACCCATTTACAAGTACAATGTCGTGATAAGCGCCTGCGCCTGGCCGAATTTCATTTTTACAGCCCAAGACCGTCTCACGTAACACACTCCTTACTTGTAACAAGCTTGGAATGTTTTTTTTTATTGAATGTTTTATTGCTATCAATGAACTAGATGGTGACTGGAAATTATCCAGAGCCAACAGGCCAATTGTTTCTCTTAGATGTCATACCACTAATATATACAGGATTATTCACATGAACAGGTGGTGTAATGACATTGATGCAATTCTCTTTTTAAAAACCTGTTCTGTGTAGGTAGAAGAGTCTCATCGTATGCTGGCTCCGACGAGCCATCAGGGAATTGTTAAGAGTTGGTCCAATATCAAATAACTAGAGCATCTGGTTTTACGCCATAATCAAATTAGTGTGGAGATAAAAATAAAGAATTCAGAAAACCAGGCTCGGCATAAATCCATCTCGTGGGTGCATTTGAAGTATTTGACAATGTACTGGCCTGAAACACAATTAGTTTAGTCTGCATAATACAATTATAATTTAAGATTTTTCCATTCGTGTTATTCCCAATAGAATAAGCCAGGATTATTACGCACTGGTATAGCAGCATTTTTTCTATTATACCACGATAATGAGAGAGCCATAAGGCGTGTAAGCAGACACCATGATATCAGATTTCAAGGTGAGTGGTCTTCTAGTAAAATGTCTGGATGGGATGAGTGAAAATTCGCTAAGTACCATAATTAATCATTATCACACGATTAGTAGGCAGGAAACTGATGCCTTATCGGATTCACAACAAGAAACCTCTACGTAGGAAACCTGATTGATTGAATGGTCTGATTAGGTTGTAAATGCATGAAATTCTGCTTCAACCTGCTATCCCCATCCCTACAAGACTATATCTATACATTACGGTTATAAAATTTAGGAGGCCAAAATACTATAATCTAAATAGCTTGATGATTTTCTGCAGCAAGTCCTGGTCACAACAAATGAGGATTGAGGAACAAGTCTTCCTAACATTGGCGCTGAAAAGATATGTAGATAACACAGTAAAATCGGGTCTGGCATTGAATGGCCAACTCATTTTACGGTTTCTCAAGTACATTCAAGTACATCTTACTTCACAAGTCCGCACAATCAGTCGATAATTCCATAAGCTTTCTTTGCTATTGGCGTTCGATTCCTTCATTTTTTCCCGCTTCATACTGATGGCCACCGGTCCATATTCATCATCGATCCCGAAGAAATTATAGTGATCTGATTGAAACGGAACAGAGCAATGGTCGGATTTCATACAATGAGTCCAAAATGGGAATTTTCAGCCCGTCGAAATCGATACAACGTATCCTACAACAGTGTATTCATTAACAATTCAGTTCTAAGATGATTAATTGTAAATCATAACATCTTGCAAGTGGGGAAACAGTGAGGAAAACAGGATGCATTGAAATGGTCTAGAATTATAAATTATTTATGCCGGGCCATAAATAATTGATGAGAAAGTTATTACAATTGAGATTATCAGATTGGAGTTGTCCATAATGCACAAAGTTATTTCATCTTAGATCTCCGTTGACCTTTGATGACATGGTTATAGTTAATTACTTGGATAATGTCAGATGCAGTAAATACAGTTATGTACTCATTAGCTATTCATAACCATCATTATACATCTACCTGGGTACTACTTTAGAGAAGGTCGCCAGACACATTGTCATTGGAATATTCTAGAGAGTCTGTATCATTATCTTCCCCAATCTCAAAAGGAGTAGAAAAGACAGAGTACTCAACAAAATACAGGAGCCATTGGTAAATCATTTTAATGATTTCAATTGTTCACTGTTTTCATCATGAGCATGAACCTCGCCAACTAACCCAAGCAAAACACAGTACGGGAGATCACTTAGTTGCAACTTTTCAAAATATCCATGTAGCTAGTCACATAACAAAATCGACAATAAAAACGTAAATCAGCAATTCTGTTCCATAAAATTGAATGTATTTTGCTAGAGGCATGCTATTATCGAGTGAAATCATAATTGCCTTCATGTCTTATTAAAATATCTGCTAATTTCAGTAATGATTACGCGATAACGATTCACCATAACAAAGGATCTTTCCATCAGCAATTTTAGGCATCTGTTCGCTAAAGCAATACAATCAAAATACCTCAGTGGCATATGGTTTGAACTAGACCCATGATGACAGCATAATATTACTGAAATACTACCATCCACTTGCGAGTCAATATGAATTACAGTCACATTTTTTTAGTTAATTATACCTACTATATCGGGTACATGGGTACACACTACACACCATAATCAAATTATTGAGTTGTACGTCAATATTAGTTACCGTCTCACTGACTACATGTAAACTTGTACATTTGCAACGTGTAATGACATTGACGTACTGAGTACCAGAATCACAACCAGTGCATTGGTATATTTTCTCCATAAAACAGCATCCATGATGGTAATATTTTGAATCTAGGAGGAAACAGGAATTTCCTGTTTACAATTATTGAAGTACCCTATCACAAATAATTTATTTTAAAAGTGTGTGACAGTTTTTGAGTAAGAATATTCAGAGTCAAGACAATGAATAATTTCTTATAGCCTGACGCAAAAATATTGTGCATTGATGGATACCAGAGTCCGGTATAGTCAATCATACAATCGAACTAGTTCGTTCCCTAGATGATGCTGAGAATTGTCACCATGTAGTTAACTTTTGAATGTTCCCACTAAAATGGATCATCCATGACTAGGTAGTAGTCCGTGTGATAACACATGATTCCAAAGTCGGGCATCGAAATTCATTTGTGTGAAACAGTGCACAAATCACTTTCCTATACAGGTAGTTCATATTTTTTAAATTTGCACTCAATATTCACGTTTCTTTCAACAACCGTATAAATGCTGTCACTTCTGAAGGTCGGTGTATGTTACGTTATGACTCGAGGCAAACAAGTTGATCCTGTCACTAACCCGCACTTGACTTGAAAAGGTGAACAAAATACTATTTTGAATTTTACTGAAGATACTCGCAACTTGATCTCACGATAAAAACTATTAGCTTAACGTCTGAGAGCTTAGGACGCCTGACTAAAGATGATAAGGTCAAGTGAATAAATGACAGATACTCTATATATGCTATCACTATTTCACGACCTTATGGATACCTGATAAATTCTACCAATGACTAACCAAATACACGGTGCTCCCGATAACCTACTATCAGAGGTCTTTCAACATTAAATTACAGAGCATTCAGTAGGTCAACGCCACTTCAAACCATCCCAAAACCAGACCACTGCGGGAATAGGGCAATAAAATAGATAACAAAGAGCAAACAGAAATAATTCTTATCAAAGTTCATATCACACCATCCAGTCAACCTGTCTTGGGAACACAAATCAACTATCTACTTGATAAGCCTGGCATGCATGTAGTTGATTGATATTATAAACATAGGACTATCTATATGATAAACATGAAATTTATCGAAAACGAATGGCAGTCACAGAGACTCTCACCTTGCTCGTAGAAATGTTTCCGATAAAACAGCGCCCCATTATCGAGATATTCCTGGATGAATCCGACCGCGTTCAACCTCTTGTCGTCATCGATACCGCTCTGTTCCATGACCGAGACTCCTTTATTATTGACCAGCAGCATTTGCGCCGTGGTCGGACTGTTCGTCACAGAGTGTGGGCTATTTTCTGTCAGCAGCAGCTGAACGGACACCGACGGAGTCTGAGAGGAGCATGCTATATTGGATCCGGACAATTGCAAAGACTCGATTTCGCCACCAATTTCGTTGACAAAATACGGACACCTACAAAAATAAGGTCACTGGGTTTAATTATCTAGTGAGCAGAGTGAGAGTGAATCGAAAATGTATCATGGGACATTCACAGTGATCTGACACTCTCAAGGGAGGTTGAATAATATTGCCGCATGAGAAGGCCATAAAAATCAATGCAATACAATGATATAGGCCTCAATCAATAGGAGACGGTTACACTACAGACACAGACACAGACGTAAACTTTAATACTTCATAAACCTAGCCGGGAATGATTCCACTCACCATCCGACAACGTCATTCGTCCTCACGTCCTCAGAACTTTCAGACGCGCGAAATTCCTTGAAATCTTCCGGCGTGGTGGCTGGAGTAACGCTGTCATGTTGCAAACGGGCTGCCAGAGAAAATGTAAAGAAACATTCAATGATATAGTGCCGAGATCAGGGTGTTTTAAACTGGGATCAGTGAACTCATTGGGTAACACCTGTGGATAAGTTTTAAGAGGTCCAGGAAAGACCAATGAAAATATTCGTGTTTTCTTACATTGTCACATTATAGACAATAGCATAATACCACCTAAGGTCAAAATCATTACTGATTGTTTCTAGTTTGGCATTTCCATATTATGTTGTTACTTTCAAGTCTATGTCACTTCCCAAATTGTTATTTTTGCCAGCCACTATTTCAACATTGTAAATTCATATCAGTTGCAGCTAAGCTAGATGTTAACTACGCTAACTTCCATAACTTGGTGATTTAGTTTTGCGTGACTCTGTTACCAATTCATTTTAATATTCTTGTGTGGTGTTCAATTAATGCAGTTCGAAATTTTTTCTCGGACTAACTCACTAAGAGAGTGTACAGAAACCCTAAAAGAAACTTTTTGGCTCCGCGCTGAATAAATTCAAGAATACAGATAATAATGAACTAGTTAACAAGTCTTACCACTCAATGCCGCAGCTTTGCTGGCCCCGGTGGTTTCATTTTTTCTTTTGAGCGTCTCCATTGCGGTCAACACATTGGAGAAGGAAAACGTCATGCTCTGCCAGTCATGATGGGCAAAAGATTGCCTGGGACGATCTCGTTCCAAGGACCAGCACTTCAAGGCAGCGCATGGTTCTGAAAAACGAAAATGAAGGACTAAATGATCTGCGAGATTGGACAGCTGTAGTCATGCATAACCAAGTGCTTTACATTACTATTTGAAAACTAACTGTTACCATATATGTAGGGTAGACTGTATAGTTTGTCGAATTAGTGTAATGATAACCAAGAAGTACGCAGCAAGTGAACAATGCCGGAATAGTGGAATATAGGCCTACTCATCATTATAAGCCAGGCTGATCTGACACAGACATTTTCTCAACAAGATGCGATTGCTCAAAGCAAAGCAATTTAGTCGATCACGGAACTATGAACTGCAAACAGATAATGTTCTCATGAACCATAACCATTGCAACAGAATATGTAAATGCATTGGTTTCTGGATTTTGAATTTTATTCTGGCTGCATCCCTGATTAATCTGACCAGACACAAAAATCACAACAAATCATTAGTTAAATGAAGCATAGACGTTCCGATTCTTGGCATGATATTGTCATCAATGAAAATGTTGCAGACTAAACGGCATGTAAACACTGACAACACAGTTGTAAAAAAATAAAAGAATCCATGGAATATACCTTCAACTGCACTTTCAGGCTTGACAAATTTGGCTCTTGTATCATTGTTGAGATGGACAGCTTTACCACTGTACAATCCCTGTCCCAGAACTTTAGCCATCGATTTAGATCCCGGGCTTCTTTGATCGTTCTTTTTCAAATCGTCTTTGTGGCCTTTGACCATGTCGAAAAAGCTATTCTCACTTTGGGGTCTGTAGTTCGGATTTGACATTTCAGCTTGTAAAGTTTTGTGATACGGTTTCGGCTTGGCGTAAGGTTGCGGAATATCAAAGCTCGAATAGCCCGAGCTTCTTACGCTGTCAGCGGATGACGAGTCTTGCACCAAAGGCTTTTTGTTCGCCTGAGACTTGGACTTCCTAGCGGAAATGATTGGTCGGTGCATGTTTGGCTCTTGAAAATGCTCGTAAAATCTGGCGGCTTCTTGTACTCTCCGAGATGAGCCCGTATTTTCCTCATCCGCACTTGACAAAACGACTCCCTCAGCGTCAGAAATTTCATCAACAATTTCGTTGCTTTTCACCATTTGCGAAGACCACGGTCTTTTTAAATATTCGTTTTCGATCCCGCGAATATCATTGTCGGTCAGTTCCGTGGATTGAGACAGTTCAATTGGGATTTTGCTTTTTTTGTTCGTTGACCGTCTGGAAGGCTCCAGCCATTTCGCTCCGTATTTCGCTGGCAGAATCGTAGTGACGTTGACTCGTTCTTTGGAGCTTGGTTTATTGCTCATAGTCCTTTCCATGTTAGCATTATAAAGAATTGTGATGTCAGATTTTTGGATTTCAAACTATGTCATAACAGTGGGCTACATATCAGTCGATTTGCCTTCAAGTATTAAAAAATCAAGGTAAATAAGCCTTCTCAACCTTGACAAAACAATCAGTAGCCTATAATATGAATAGATTAAAGTTAAAAAGGGTGTTTACTCTGTCAGACTGTCACATATATTTCAGAGCCTAACATATTTTTAGGCACGGTGTTCTATAAACCAATAGAATGCACAACTTTTTACAGAGATAAATTAACATTAATTTCATAAATATGTCATAGAATGATGGATGTTCCAGAGTCTTATCGGCTGTGATTGTTGTTTTCACACTGTTACAACTTTATTGATAAGACATCATATACTAAAAACTTCCAAAAGTAGCCTACCTCACCTCCGACGAAAGGATAGTGAAATACAATCAATCGGAGGAAATAATTCAAAATGAAATTGCTTCCTGTAACGGGAGCTATTCAGAGAAGTACAAATTCAGGCAACCATCCCTATCATCGAAATAAATCGCGGTATTTACTGCATATAACAATCATTTGCTTAAAATTTATATCATTTTGTACATTCTAACAAAAAACCAAAGTAATTACTATGGTATGCTCTCCCCACTGGGATCTCGGTACATTTTGCGTAATATAACAAATGAGCAGCGATGATTCTCTAAGTTAAAGTAATTTAATAAAAAATAATAAAAGAGAAAGAATTATGTGAGCACAGAACACCGATTCCATACAAGATAAATGCTATTTACTTCATCTAGATTACATATTCTTCATCATATCACATATCAAAACACATGTACACATCATGAGAGAACCTAAGGGCATACTGTATATCCATTTGTCACGTTGGGACTCTTTTCATGGTTTTTACATAGATAAAAGATAAGAGATTATCATAATATAATCGATTTCAAGGGATAATTTATGTAAATGTCTTACAAAACGTATAGAAGTATAGCTGCTGCATTTTTGGTTGATCGAATGAAATCCTCTAGGATGAGGTATATTCCAGGCTTCACTTCAACTGTATGAGCCATATTCTTATTTAGTTCTGATATTATTATTACATGTTATCTCTCATTCTCTCTTGCTTGCCTTGCACCTTTTTCTATTTTCCAGTGTATTATATAGACTGATAGAGTAGTCAACAATTATTATTATGACTCACAAATAAATTACAGTAGCGGTATAGGCCTATGGTATCATTTTGCAATCTTACATATTTAAAAATACGTTCCTTTCCGATAATCGATTCATTCTGGTCATACCTGTCAGCGCTAATTCGTAAGGGAGATCCGGCTGTATGACTATGAAACGAGTATATACGGTACCGGTAATAGATTAATAGTCATACACTACAAAAAAAAATAAGACATTTTTTATCTTATTGTCTTAAAGTGACTTTTTATGAAAAAATGTCTTAAAGACCAATTAGTCTTACCAAGTACTTTATGTCTCAAAAGTAAGCCAGAAATTGATCGAAAATGGTAGCAGTGCCTTGGGGGCATCCTTTTCAATGTTAGGGGTCTGAGCGGAGGAGGGGAAGGATGAGAGAGACCAGAAATTGCAGTGTTGAGATGATCCTGTACTAAGTTTACAAGGTATTCACTAGATATAGTTATACAGGTACATGCCACTTACTACTCACGTGTACTATTCAGATCAATATATATATGATTGTCTGAGTCGAAAATAGCATTTATGGTGAGTGGGTGGTAAAATGAGACCAAATCATCCTCATTTCTTAAATTTGAGACCAAATTTGTCTAATTTTGAGACCAAATTTGCCAATTTTTTTTTTGTAGTGTACAATTGAATACTGATACTGAAGATAAATTGAAATGAACCCGAATACATTGAGCTTGAGCGCTCTCTCCGCCCCGATTATTCGAAATTTTACGCCTATGACGTCGTATTTTCTGTTACACGATTGTTCATATACAATGTTCTTACCAATTTTTTACTATAGTTGCTGACCATAACCCCTGATGAGTGACAACCGAAAATATTCTGGTTCATTTCAATGTGAATATACTACTCAATTGTATACCAGTATTGAACTTCTGTGCCTCCAAGAAGCTCTTCAGCTAACTCAATGTAAATAAGAAAATATCAAGTAATTCAAAAACAGACATGTAACCTGACTGCCTGCTGGGTATGTACTTTAAATACCATGTCATCTGAAAATAGTCTGCATGAAAAGGCGTTCCATCACGGATACCTGAGGCTCTAGTTCCTAGACTTGATATTTATGACTGTATTGCAAGTAAGATAAGATAATCTTCAGATTATATTTTTATCCGAACAAGACACGACACACACAATGTAGGCTACAATGCCATGAGATTTCTATCTCACAATGCGTAGTAATATTTTCTTACCTTCATTTTCTCAAGTGAAGTATCGGTGGAGTGTTTTGAATCATATTTTTCCACAGGAGTAAAACTGTAGATCCGTTCTATAAACTTTTAGCCTACTATGGACTACGAATCTGAATCGCGCACAAAGTTGCAGAACATTTTTACTGAAACCGAAGATGAAACTGATGAATTTCTTGGATTTTCCGATTCCGAAATCGACGGAATTACCAGCAAGCCCTTCTCGAGTGACCCTGTAGAATTGGAAATTTGCAGCCAGGACAGCAACGCGAAGACGTCAGGATACGGGAGCAGCGGTCGGGAATTAGATTCAGATTCTGATTCCGATATTCTCTCGGATTCGGATTACGAGGAAGCCACCAGCCAACGCGAAAATGCAATGAAAGAAAGGCGCAGCCTCTTGAAAAATTTGATGTCTGACCTACGTAACGACGCCGTGTTCAAGAAAATGGCAACCACATCGCCATCCACGCTCAAAACGCCGCAATCTTCGAGGAGATCGTATCGTAGAAATCCAGTTTACGCCACCCGTAGTTTACCGCCAGTGACCAGACGACGTTCTAAACTCGGAGATCCAAATTATAAGGAAGACGAAGATGACATCAAGCCAAAACTTATAGTCCGATTCGGGCCTAAAAGGAAATCCGATTTGAATTGCTTGTCCCCGAAGAAAAAAAGGTCTTATTCGAGATCATCTTTGGCTCAGGAGCATGTGATCATCGACGTGAAAGACGTGACTGATGATATGCTGCTAAATATCGCGGTACACTCGGTCGGTAAGAAGTACGACGCTGTCAACGGCACCAGTTGTCATCAGTGCCGGCAGAAAACTATGGACACAAAGTCGTGCTGCAGGAACAAGGAGTGTGTCGGCGTGAGGGGGCAGTTTTGCGGGCCGTGTCTGAAAAACCGTTATGGCGAGTCGGTGCACGATGCCTTGTTGGACCCCGACTGGTCGTGCCCTGTTTGCAGGGGGTTCTGTAACTGCAGCATTTGCAGAAACCGAGCCGGTAAGTCAGCTACTGGGATTCTAATCGGGCTTGCCAGATTTCATGGGTTTTCCAATGTGAAAGATTACCTGTCCGATTTGAAAAGCGAAAACGCCTTCATCCAAGAAGACAACTGAGTTTGAGCAAAAGTTGAATAATGATTTTACCACATTGCATTTCGCGTTTGATCATTGTTTATTGCCCACCGCTTTTTTACGTTTCTGCAACTCTAGTTCTAAGTCCTGTGCAACGAGCCATTATTATGACAAACTATTTTAATACACAATTGTGATTGGCAGTTTCTCGTTTACGTTGATGTTACCGCCTGTTGCGGGATATTGTGGCACTGTTTGGTTTGTTACCGGCTGTCTTGCCCATTTTGTTGACGCTTGGGAGCACCTCTATGCATGTGGACAGGTGGAAACGCCGTTAATCCGAAATGCTCACTTGTAAATAACTGCTTATTGTGATTGCTTTTGTATTTTTTGTTACTTGATGCTATTTTTGTAATTGCTTTTTCGACCATTACTTTCAATAAACAAACATGCCATGAGATGTGCTGTTTTCACTTGCCTCACGGATTGTGCTCAGTAGAAGTCGGGAACCACTGATTTATTTTATTTATTCAGGTATTGAGAAAGTAACAGTAAGTAGAAAAGCCACAGCCAGCATCGTAGCAAAATAAGGATATAAAGGTTTTAGCGGAGTTTATGCGCCTAGGGTTGCGTCAATCTTTTCAATCCCTTTTCTCGCTTCGAAGTCAGAACGAGCAAAGGTGTCGTGATGTATCTGTGATATCGTATCCAAAATGATTTGGATCCACTTCCTGTAGAGTAAAATGATCATATAATAGCACCCAGTAGAACAGTTACTATGTATAGAGAGAGAGATATGATATTCTTTTTCGCCTGCACAATCGAGATCAAGGGCGTAGCCAGAAAAAATATTTGGGGGGGGGGCGAAAAATTCGATGACGTAATTGCCCCCCCTCCCCTTGAAGATAATGAAAAAATAGGTAAAATCGATGGACTTGGGCGCTTATTGGATGATTAACACAACATCTGGGGCGGTCGTTATATATATTCCACTCACAGACGGATGTGAATAATGATGATTGTGGAAAACCAGGACGACAACACTTTCGCGCGAAGCGCAAAAATTTTTCATGGTTAATGAATGGAATTGGTTCATTATATTGGTATTTGCATATTGCAAATACGTTTTCATTATCAGATTTACCGGCAGGGCTGATAGAAGTGGTGTCATCAAACATTCAGCGGGCAATTAATTATACATCTTGAGCAATATGCTCATACCACACGGCAAGACTATTTAGAGTTTCTAGAGCAGGGTGGCCAAAGGGCCACATGAGACTTACGAACCATTGCGTGGGCCACTTGAATGGTGATGAGCTTTTTTAGTCTTCCGATAGGAGCGTACCGGATAATAGGTAACGTTGAAAACAATACTTATATTATACGCATCAAAATCAATAACAATTATGACATGAAGACTTGGTGTCGACCCCCGACCTAGCCGCGCGAAATATTGTACATTATATAGTCATATACCACGATCTGCGAAAATGTGGCTGGCCCCTGGCTACGCCAACGCGTCGGAGCTCGGAACTGATATTTTAGTCGGCAAAATCCCAAATTTCGCGGTCAGGCTAATCAAATTTTGGTTATTCGGTTTTGGGGATTTATTTGTTGATAATATTAGTAATTTCGAGAATGAACCCGCGGGCCTCTCAAAACCTTCTCGCGGGCCATGGGTTGGCCGCCCCCGTTCTATAGAGGGAGGACGCCGGACGAGACAGTTGTCATTTATTGCTGTTACTTGATGACTTGCGTAGAATGCTGTCACCACTCAAGAGATCGAGCACACGCAAGGTCGTAGCCAGAAAAACAATTTATTTGTATTTTGTTTAGGGGGGGTTATGACTTTAGGGGATATCTCGCGTGGGAACATCTCGCAGAACCGTACATCCTGCCATAGGCAATTTCATCACTACCCTTTATACATACGATTCTTAGACGCACACA
>ATSW01082271.1:0-10152 GCA_000444245.1 Botryllus schlosseri
GTCTCAGGATGGCCGAAAATGAAGGCGGAGTTTTGGCTTCGAAGAGAAATCTAGACGGCTGGTGCTTGGCGGAACATTTCCATCCTGAAGTCTTTATGCAAGTATGTGGGAAAAATTACTGCAATGTTGTGGTCCGCTAGTTTGTAGTTCTTTTGAGCATTTAATGCAACTCAGACTTGACCGTTATTGCATTCATTTGATGTTAAAGTCATGGCATTTTAAAATGTGCTGCATCATGACATATAATAAATCCAGAATATCATGTGACTGCTCGGTATGTCTGCAAAATTAGTTGTAAAAGTGTTTACCACATCAAAGAATTTGGAATTTGCTAAATGACTTGGTTCAATCAGTGTATGTTCAATTTTTGATATTTAAAGGTTACTCTCATTCATTCCCTATGAATTTCAGGTGTTAGCGGAAGCTTTTGAATCGTACCCAACACTCGACACTTACTATCACAAGCGTGACAACTCCCTTCTGGCCGTGTTTCACTGTCCGATGAACAAGAAATTACACGCCACCGAAGAATGGTCGACCAGTTTACATTCCAATGTTGGCTTCAGGTAAGCTGTTCCCTTGTTACACTTTGATTGCAGCGAAATACACCAAGATTTTATGACCACTGTGGTTTAATTATTCCAATATTCAGAATCATACACAGTTAGATTAGAGTTAGAATCACTGAATGTCCAAAAATGTAGACATTGAATAAAGTTAAGCTTGTGTAGCATCATAGTTCATCCTCATAAGCACGAGAATAGGAAATGCCTGTGCAGCAAGCTTGACTTTTTTCGCACTATACAGTTCTGCTATTACATTTTCAGGTAAATCAGAAATTAGATAAAATTAAAATTAGAGCTTAGAAACATTTCAAAAGTTAGATTAGAATCAGATTACCAGGATTTAGCTCTAATTAGTCTAATTAGACCTTAGAATTATGTAGCTGTCCAAATGTGCCATGCACAGTGTCACTGTCAATAAACGAAATCTGATAATCTGGATTGGTTATCTCGTTAGTATTGTTCGAATTTCAGAAAATATTTCCCAGGAGCTTCTGTGTACTGTATAGCATAAACCAATCTCTTTATCACAACTCCGTTCACTCTGACATTTTTGTGCCAGGAATTACCTCGAATATGTGTCGCCTGCCATCACCGATTGGACGAAAGTGGAAGAGGAAAAACATCGCGCTGAGCTTCTCAAGCTGGAACTTCAACGGGTGCAAGCATCGCAGCAATCTGGAGATGCGCCTTCCGCCACGCCTCCCGCTAGTACGGTGCCAGGGAAGCGTCCGCGTTCGAAAAGCCCGAAGAAAGGAAGTATGTCGCCCACAAAATTTGTCAATATTCGACGCTTCTGCTCGCCAGGGTTGTGATGACTCGAGTCATATGAATCGAGAATCAGAAGGCCAAGACCGACATTTCATTGTAATTTCGGAGAATAGTAAAGTAACCACACTGTTGGGATTCCTTCTATTTTTACTAGTACTTGAAATTGCGATCAGAAACTGCTAAAAGTAAGGAAAATTAGTATATGACAATGCGTACCATTCGATATCATTCGAGTTATAAAAAGTGGTTTTAACAAGAGTTTAAATGAAAATTGAACAGCCGACACAAGGACTTGGACTAGGACTCGAGTCATAATACTATGACTCGGACTCGAGCCTCTGCTCGCTGACTTCTACTCGAACATTACTCAGTTGTAAATTGAAAATGACTCGACTTGACTCAAGTCAAAACTGTAAAAGTGCATTGACTTGTGACTCGGTCACAACCCTGCTACTCACTGCTAGATTTTACTGTTGAAACGCTTGCTTTTCAGCTACTTTTCAACAGCGTTTGTTAAACGGCGGCTTTCTTGTAGAACAGGGCTTCTTAGCCTTTACTAGCCTGGCAAACACTTAATCCGTAAGTCTTTGGTGAACCCCAAATTTTCACTGAGGGACAAAAACAAAGATCGACCACATTACACATTTCATGCATTTGCTACAGATTACCGGAACGTTATATGAACTGTGCATCAACCAGTGTTGAAAGAACAATGCCGCGAAAACGGGACTTTCACACAAAACATAAAGATGATAATGAATATTTCCTTCTAATCATTGTGACATCGGCTGTATGAGTTGAGTGTGTGTCTTGACCTCCATCAAACCCCTGAGACTGTCTCACCCAACCCCTGGAGTTTGTGTGAATCCTGGTTAAGAAGCACTGGTCCACAACAAAAGTCTTAGATATATTTGATGTTTGCGATATATATATGCGATTGCGCCCTTCGCGTTGAAAGTTTGCCCAGCTGATCTATACACTGTGACCGAGTATGACTAGGAGAATGAATGTGACTTCATTCCTGATTTCGAGTAGGTTCAATTATTAGATGCAGTATATAAGACATCCACAGTCCGGGCTTTACTGATTCAAGGATACTATTCTTGAACATTGTAAATGAGGCATTCCACTCAAAGTGAATTGAATTATAAAAATTTCAAATGATAAGATTTAAATTTGAGATGGCATGGAGCCTTTTGGATAAATCGTCTTGCGGACATGCATTCATTAGCCCCCGGGCTCTTAATCTGGGGTCCATGAACTCCGCAGGGTTCCGCGGACCAGTTCCAAGTGGCTCATGAACGGCCAATGTTGAAACTACAACTATAAAGCTGTCAGATTTTCAGCGCTCACTGTAGTCAAAAGTCAAAATAATGACTCTTTCTTTCAATCATCAAGTAGCTTTTTATGCAGCATCTACCCCAGATGCCTATAGGAGGCAATAATTAGGAGTGAACGGAAGTGGGGACCCTTTCTTTAGGAATTGGCTTCCTATATTTCAAGGTTAGGGGGTCCTTGCATCCACCCGAAAAATATTATGGGTCCCTGCTAGAAAAAAAGAAACACTGCATTAGCACAATGCGATTAGGGCAGTCACAACAGTATGGATGATGTGGAAATTTCGAATATATAACCCTTATGCGACCACAAACAGTGTAATGCCAGTTCTGCATCACATTTTTCCGACCATACCTGTTTCATTGCACTTTGCGACAATGCTGTGATTTAATCACGACTTCACAAATATGTCATCTCCACTAGCTTTCTACTTCATGTTTTGTATGTTAGGATACGGCCAACCGAGGTTTACAACCTTATTCAGTGAAAAATATTGTATCAAACGTTTCGTTCTTGTTGATAAATTAACTGTTATTGGCAAGAAGCATATAATTTGAGTACTCGAAAACATCATTTCACACTACTCGACCCAAATCAACGTTGCCAGCCCTAGGGTTGTTATGGCTTGAGTCATGACTTGACTTGAGTCCGACTCGAGTCACAACTTTTTGGTGACTCGACTCGAGTCATTTTCACTAATGCATGACTCGAACCAAGTCATATGACCCGAGACTAGGACGGCAAGAAAGATATTTCATTGTATCTTCGAAGAATACTAATGTCACCACATTATTGGTATTTTGTCTTATCATTCCTGATATTTGACAATAGAGCCAAAAACTGTTAAGATTGAGCAAAATTACCATATCATGGTGCGAGACATTCTATATCACCCAAGCGGAGTTGAAAAAAGTGGATTGATCTGAAAACCGAACAGTGAACATGATGACTTTGACTCGGACTCGACCCTCTACTCGCTGACTTGGACTCGGACTTGACTCGGTGGTGAATTGAAAATGACCTGACTTGACTCGAGTCAAAACTATAAAAATGAGACTGATTTATGACTCGGAACCTTGTGATTTGGTTACAACCCTGGCCAGCCTTGACCGGAAAACATTGCTTTTCGTAAACAATTTATTTCGTTTTATCCAAGGCAGACGCGGCAGCGCTTCGAGATCCTCAAGCAAGGTGGGACAATCTTCAGAAGACCAAACGTACAGCACGCCGTACATACGCCCGGGATCTTTGAAGGCGCACTCGGAAGAGCAGGCCAAACTTCGCGAGGAGGAAGAGAAGAGAAAAGCGGAAAAATCTTCCAAGCAACAGTCTCGGGTCAAGTCTGGTGACAAAAAGGCGAGGTCTGCGTCCAGCAAAACGTCGCAAGACGGAAAAAGACCTGGTGAGTTTAGAAATACCTTCTTGTATAGCCATTTACCTCTAATGTATAAAAAACAGTTGAAAGTTGAATAAACAGTACTTCTCTATCCATCGTTGCGCTTTAAATTCCTCATTTTATTAGTGGTGTAAAAGCCTCAGTTTTGTGTTACAGTGTCATATTTTCAGCTTCGGCAATAACGTCATTTGGCACTAATCAAATTCGGCACCTCATGTATCGGAAACATTTTTGATAATTAGAATGACAATGTGACTCAAAGCTGTAAATTTATGCTGAAGGTCATTTTAATTCACCACCATTACGTTTCTTTCGAATATGAGAATATGTTATTAGGCACAATTTTGGAATAGTGACTGATTTTTTGACTGTCGATCTCACTGCTTGTGATACATTGCAAATATCACCGTCATATAGTGTTACTTGTAGAGTCACTGTGTTATTATGCTTAACATTTTTTTGCGGTATTCCTTGTGAACATTCTTGGCGAATTCTATATTGAATTCTGAGTTAGCAGGATGATACTTGGGTCATGTCAGCGTTATTTTCATCCAATCTTAATTTAGTTGTTGTTTTATTGATGATATTATTTGAAACATCACGGTTTTTCATGTATATTATTTACCAATTTTTCTGTTATAAGGAAGGTTGTCACACCATGCAGCTAATCTACCTTTCAAAAAAATCTGAGAATGTTGGGCCGGCATATTCAACGCATATTCTGCGTGGCATCGAAATGTATTTGTTAGGATGGTGTCAGATTATTTTCCTGTTCAGGTTCCGGGAAAGGCTCGAAATCTGGCCGTAAATCTCCAAAATCAAAGTCGCGCTCCAGGTCCAGGTCTCGTTCTTCAAGTCGCGAGAGACCGACGGCAGTAGTTACTGAACCAGAAAAACCGGAGGAGCCAAAGTTGCCGTTCACAGGGTGAAATTCCTAAACCTTCCTGCCATCACCGGCATTAGTCTCACACTGTTATAACCAGAGGTGGTCATTAGGGTTGCTCAAAAGTAACTTTTTTTCCGGATTCCTGGGATTCACTGATTAAATTGTTAGGTTGCCTAAAATTATCATTAAAACGGATGAAATAACGCCTGAATCATCGTAACTGAATATATTTTCAAAGATTGTATCTTTCCGTAGTACCATTTGTCTTTTTGTGTCGCGAAGTTGCGTCATGTAATTTTGAACGTAAAAATATACCATCCCTATGACCATATGTAATTTTTGAAACTACATCAGAAGCTACGTCAGACCTTTCAATTTCTATTTTCGCTTAAAGTCTGTTTCCATGCACTGTACTTTAATATATTTTGTGTGAAGGTGTACTGGTAAAAGTAGCACTAAGTTAGGCTGACATCGGTAAGGTCGAATCGCATCCGTCAAATGCTACAATACACAATATACAATTGAATCTAACAGATGTCGTGCTACATTTTTATTGTTTTTTTATCGCTATTTTAATCGTCGGCCTACTTAACCAATGCGCTCTCAATGCCACGAAAAAGTTTTACTATGAACAGAGATTTTATTTTGACTATCTGCTTTCATTTTACAGAAGACGTTTTTCCCTTTTGACCTCACCATATTGCTTTAGTTTTGACTTTGGAACTTTCTCAAGCAATTATAAATCAAATCTTTCCGCATTTTAGATATGATGTTGGCAACAACCTGATTCATCTTCACGGCACCACCAGCTACATGTATCCTTGTGACGGAGGAATCATAAAGGCTGAAAAGATAGTGACCGAGCAAGGTTTGCAATACTCATGAAATCGTGTTACTGCTTGGTTAATTGAAAATTGATATTTGAAACCAAAGGGCGTACAAAATAGACGTCATCGTTCCTGAATAATGTCATAATTTACTTTGTATTGGAATATTGATATGGTTGATGGTTGAGGCTGTTCAAAAACACCATTTTTGCAAGATTTCAGTGGCATTGTCCTTGAATTGTTGTGTAATTGTTATATAACTGAATATTGAAACAAACCTGAATATTTTCGGCTAACACTCGTCAGGATAATCATCAGCAACTAGTAGAGAATTGGAAAGAATATTGTATATCAACATTCGTATAACTAAATATGACATCACCATTATACAATTTCATTTCAAATCTCATAAAATATTTTGGAATATCAATATATTGCGATTTTACAGGCAGTACTACGGTAACAACCACGATTCGCAAGGACGGCCATGTCTTCCTGGTCCATCTCATTGATCCTAAAAACCCGGGCGAAACCACAGAACTGCAGGAACTGACGCAGAGCGTTAAGAAACCAGAGGAAGTCACCGAAAAAGCGGAAATTGAATCCCCTGAAAAAGATGCCGGTGAGTCTCTTTGAGCGACTTTTTTGTCAAGAACTTTTGGGGAGGGTGGGCACAATGGGGCAAAAACACATTTTTTGCACTTCTGTGCTTTATTCTGTTGATTTTCAGATTTAAAAAAAATATTCAGTTATCAATGGATCCATTGTGCCCCAATCAGCTTCCCCCAATATGTCCCACCCACTTTTTCAGAACAATATCACCCCTAGATTTTAATATCGCAATTCTGCATCTTAAATAGGCTTCAGGCCGACTAATGACTGCTCCAACTGCACTTTGTACTAATTTTAAGCACAACAAACAAGATATTCACACCGAAACATGATCGAAAGGTAGCGATGTAATTTTAAGCAGGTTAGCATGACTCTAAAAGATTCGTCATTTTCACGCAAAATCGCCGACACAGAGGAAAACAAATAACGTCACGTGTCGATATCACTCTTCCAAATGATATAAATCATTCGAAAAACTGCTGTGAGTGTCGCAAAGTTTGCAAACAATAATGTTACTTCGCAATCCACTGAAATTTATGTCGAAATAATTTACTGTAATGTAATATAATCACCTACGGTACAGAAGTATTAAATGTAATTAAAACTGTCTTGAGTGCTCCAGTATTCACTTTTTAAGCCTACTTGGTTTTAGAATCTGTAAAGTGCAAAGTTTCACTTCTGCACGTTGGAATTGAGCAATATTTTTGGTGCATCCATAATAACAATTCTATCGAATGGCCAATTAAAATTTGAGGAAAAAAGATATTTTTGAACAGCCCTACTGTACATGGTACATTATTGCCAGCCTTCGGTAATTCTTAACCATTTTTTGTCCGGTTTAGAGCTCGCCAGCCGCAGCACTTCTAGAAACAGCAACACTCGCGAGGAAAAGCTGTGTCATAGCAAATTCGGATCATGGACCAGCACTTTGTGTGACGGGATGACTTTGTCATTGAGTAGCCACGGAGAAAACGGAGAATGCACTGGAGCAAGTGAGCATTGAGCAATCATTCTGTATTTGGCAATGAACTTATTACTATAGGTACCTTTTATGCGACTATAATAAGAATAACTAATAGTTATGACTCCGGCGATTTTTTTACCTAAAAACAGAAATTATGACCTAAAGAGTCAAAATTTTTGTATTTTTGGACCTTATAAGCTTAATTTTGACAAAATTATGACCTCATGCAGGAAAATTAAGTTTATTCGCACATAATGTTAGAATTGTACTACTTATCTTCATTTCCGGCTAGAAATGTCTGTCTTTACAAAGTAGTTTGACCTTAAAAACTTTTTTGACTTGAAAACTGACAAATTTTTACCGAAATCTGGAACTATGAACAATTCCAATTGTTACATCACGCATTATGGTAGAAATAATTAAAATTTGTTGTAGTACAACGAAAGATACTTTCCTACACTCTCAGGCGGAAAGTGTCTATCCACACTAAGTAGCTTGCCAAGAATGGAGAAAGAACGTTCAACAGCGGCAGTTGTTGGCTGGCAACACTGAAGTTTTGCGTACACTGCTGGTGACAAACCGTGTTGCTTTATTCTGACAATGTTCTCTGCATCACAAATTTTCGTCGTGCGCTTCTTGATATAAGAACTAATGCCCACGTAGTCAGTTAGGATATTGCGGTACGTTGAGCATAACACCATGTCAACCAATTTGTTTCATTTGATCGTTTATGATTCACAATGAGCAGACAATGGGCCGTCTACAACGGTAGGCCTATAAAATAGGCTACGGTACAAGCTTATATATGTAAAATGATAAGTTAACCGACTGTGCAAACATCTACGATTCAAACGAAATGCAGGTGGCAAAAAAATTTTGACTTTGTAAATAATTTTGACAATTTTGGGACATAACTCTACAATTTTGACCAAATTTTGACTTATTTTGCCCTAGTTATGATGCATAATAATTTTGCTTTTCATGACTACACCCATTTCGTAGTGTTTTGTGATAATGCTGCTTGTAGGTCTGGTATGAGCAACTAAAACCATATCAATACCTAATATTGATATATCAACATTTGCAAAATCTCATCTTTGCAACCCACTTGTTTTATTTTACGATTGATGACTGGCAAGATATTGATATTGAAGATATAGGAGCGGTTCCTAATGCACTGCTTTTTAACTCATCTAAAATCATGACTTGTATTCAAGTTTCTCCATCTTGTTTAGGCAGAGCCGACGCGCAACTGAATAGACTTCTCGGCGAAATACCGCCTGCGACCAGCCCGTCTCCGGTACCACCTGGAATGGAAACCCCGGGTAAAAAGGGCAAGAGCCGGGGCAAGTCTCCGAGGGGTCGGTCCCCGAGGGGTAAAAGCCCGAAAGGTAAAAGAAAAGGCGAAGCGGACAAAGAGGCGGAAGCCGCCAAGGCAGAGGAAGAGAGAGCCCAGGTACGCCATGTTGGACTGCGTTAATGAGGCGACCATTACTTTTAATAGCCCTGTTGATACAGAGACACGCATTTATTGTAAAATGTTCAATGTTGTCGATCCAGTGACCACAACGTGAAATTATGGTACTGTACTTCGTAAAAATGATTGTGAACTACACAAACAGGCTGAGCTGGAAAGAAAACTGCAAGAAGCCAAGGAGGAAGAGGAAAGGAGAAGATTAAATCTCCCTCCGTTTCAACCCCTTTATGTCTCCACTCCTGACGGACTCACCGTGCGATACCAATTGGATCCTAGATTAGCCGGTGAGGAGAATTGATTACCTTTACTGAACTGTTAGCTACTTAGCTGAGAAACATTGGCATTTCAAATTCCAGCATTGCAAACTAAATTGACAAGATCCAACAGTACAGAAAGCGCATTGTCATTTGCAAATATTTACAATTTATTACAAATCAATGTATTTACACTACATACGTTGACAGTGTAGAGCCTTGTCTGCCTTATTCGTAAGAGTAACAAAATTGTCGCGAAAAATGGATACGATGAACTTCATATGTACAATCGCAATAGTTATGAAAATGAAGCGCTTGTGATATTGCGACACTAGGCTTGTGGATTTAAATTTGCCGCTTTTGAAAAATCCCAAAGCAACTGCTAGCTTGCCCGGTATTTGGCCTTATTGTGGCCTGTGGCAACTTAGGATGACCACATAATCTGCTGTCCGAGACAAAATAACTAAAAAATCACCATCATGCTGTTAGTTGGCTAATAATGTTACTTGTTGAGAACCAATTTGCTTGCAAAGTTAAAGATAATGTCACAATATGTGTGAAGTGAACCATCGCAGATTACATCAGAATGTATGTGTGAAGAAATATACTATTGAACAAATGAAAACAAACAATTTTATCCCATCTGAGATGGTAATTTGGACTCAAATGCTGTGCTCAAGCCAATGAACAGACAAAACTTATAGGTGTCAAACTGCAATGTCGATTTATTTTGAATAGTGCCCAAATCCTACATTTAATTATAACTATTTTATTGTTCCGGTAGTTGATAGGTGGAAGACTACATGTAACTTACTAAATGATGTGTGTGTTTGTGAAATAACATACCACTATATTATTCATAACCAAATCGCATTCCTCTTTTGTAATGCTAAAACCACTCTACATTTCTATAATCTCTATAATCTGCTGTAAAGGCCAACCATACTTAACTGGCGGCAAACATTGTGAAAATCATAAGAATAGTAGTAGGTATTATTTACAATTATACATAACTAGTCCAGGAAATTACTATTATTAATAAATACCTGAGACTGCCAAGGCAC
>ATSW01082329.1:0-11041 GCA_000444245.1 Botryllus schlosseri
GGCCTATACCGTATATGAATGCGAGCCATTCTATATCACTCGCGCAGAGTTGAAGAAGAGGGTTGGACCGGATTGAACTGAAAACTGAACTTAATGACTTGGACTCGAGTCAAAATACTATGACTCGGACTCGCCCCTCTACTAGCTGAATTGGACTCGGAGTTGACTCGGTGGTGAATTTAAAATGACTCAAGTAAAAACTATAATAGTGAGATAGACTTGTGACTCGGAACCTTGCGTCTTGGTTACGACCCTGGCTCACCTGTCCCTGTATTACTGTATGCTGTATCATATAGTTATCGAATAATCAACCCATATGTAGCGCAATTAAATCATTTTGCATTGGTTGCGAAGATACATCTGGCAAGTTCGGTAGAAGCCTCTTCCTATGAACTGTTACAAGGGCAATTACCTATTTACCTAAAGCACGGACGATTTTGCACTAAAAAATCAAAAAAAATTTGACATCAAAAAACTATATTTGAAAAAATTTTGCAGTAAGGTATTTATGTTAGGCAATGTTGCGCATTACGTTAGAATCGTGGTACATTTCTGGTTGAAATTGTCTGTCATTACGAAGTAGCTTGGCAAGAATACCGACAGTGTTTGTTACCTACATCGACTTTGTTAGGCCTCAACCGAAATCTGAGTTTTGTTAAGATCCACCCATATGTTGAGAAACACAGTGATATAAAAACCAATGTCCATCATGCAGTTAAGCTTCAGATTTCGGATATCGGCGGGAGCTGACCTACTAGAAATTTCACTCGTTTTAGGTGCCATGATCATCATGCCTCTTGAACTTGTTTCATTCGATGGTCTATGATTCACAATTAGTAGACAATGGACCGTCTACAACTGTAAGACTATCAAGTAGACTACAAGGTGTAAAAAAGTTCACCGATAGTGCAACCTCTACGACAATAACAAATGCAGTCTGCAAGACAATTTTGACTTTGTAAACAATTTTGACAATATTTCAACCTTAACGATACAACTTTGACAAAATTTGGACTATTTCTGCAATGTCAAAAAATAATCGCCCTAGAAGTATGCCACCGCTCGACGAAATCTATATTTCGAAACAGGATGGACTGGATAATGGAGTTTGTCGATAATCCAACTTTATGATCTCCGCCCTTAAAGTAGATTTGGTCGAGGGGTGGCATACACCCAGAGGTGGCTACTTTCAAAATTGCAAGTTGACTCTTTGCGGCTAACGATAAACGATCACGCTACAAATAATCGATATATATCCAGTTACCGTGGACATTAAGGGAATTGATCTGATCAAACTGATCCCGAAACTGTCTCCTACTTTTCAAAATCCCACGTCGGTGGTCTTCTAACACCAAATAGCCATGGTCACACTGGAGCAAATTTACGATAAACAAGACCATTATACAACACCGCCACACACAAAATGGTACCGACCTGCTAGCTGGAGCATTTCCGATGTTCTTTGGCACAAAGGTCATCACAATCAGCACCTTCTCCTTGATAAACACGGCAGGTGCGCACGGCACCGCCATCGCCAGCTTAGGCGGCACAGTCAGGCACAGCTGCGGCAGCCACCGAACAGCCATATCCGTCTTATGGTCGCTGAGCTCCAGCCTCATGATGCCCATGAAATCGTTCAGTATCGGCCATTTGGCCGAGAGAATCAGGCAGAAGCTGTGCATGTTGTTGGACCGGTACGGGTGGGTCGCCACTCTGAGTTGAAAAAACCTTTCGAGTATCACCAGGTTCTCGGGACGCCAGCTTTCCTGGGGCAAGCCGCGTTGCTGCAAAGTATACGCCGGGACTGGTTGTAATTTAAGAGCAAGCCCTAACGATTCGTTGGACGCTTGCAATGAACACCGGACGTGGACTGAGTTGACCGCAAATTCGAGGCAAGATATCTCTGAAGGTACCGGGGCAGTGTTCACATTGTCCGGGAAATAGAAGGCGTCGTTAGTCTGTGTCATGTGCATCATGTCCCTTTTCAGGGATGTCAGACCCATGAAGTGTTCAAGAACGCAAGGGCCAGTCTGAGAGTTGACTTTTTGTTCTCGGAGGAGTTTCACGAAATCGACGTGGCCGATAATAACTGGGCTGTCACCGGCCCAGTTGCCATGCGGTATGGTCCGCACTTCAACACCGTTTAGCATCTTGTGTCCCTGGTCAGACGTAGGCGGGTCCGCTCTAGTCGCGGTAGGGCCAGCGTAGTAAGCCGACTTGAAAAGCGCCGTCAAAAAATTAACGAGCCCCGGAATTGGTTGCAAACCCTCCTTAATAACAGACGAGTCACACTTTGACAACGCGCCGTCGCGTAGCGCCACCCTGCGCCCCGACATGCAGCACACTTCCAACGCAAAAAGAGATCGGTACACCATAAGAAACCTCCACGGGCTTTGCACCAATACGGTGAAGTTGTCGGACACAGATTTGGCGTTGCCTGACCCGATGCCCATTCCTAACACAGGAAAAGACGAAATCGAACACGCCACGTGGAAAGGGTCAGAAGTGTCGTGTAAGACCTGAACCAGCCTCCCTAAATCATTACAATCGTTGAACATGGCCGTTAGATAGTGCGAGGAGTACGCGTGGCTGTTAAACCCGATCGACCCCACCCTGCCGAAATGCAACGCGAAGTTTTGGTGCTGGTGAGACCAGGATACAGAGACTGTAAACTTTCTGCGTGCACCATACTTCAGAACTAACGACTGAAAATCATAAGAATGCACGGATACCATCTGGCCCAGAGACGAGTCCCGATCATATAAGACATCTGCAAACTTACGCACGACTTCGTACAGCCTGCCTACAGCTTTCCAAGCCTCTTTGAAAGTTTGCACTGGGGAATCGGCGTTGGGAACATCAAGCTTCAGAGTGAGACGCGTGACGGCGTCCTGTCTCGCTTCGATTTTCATTGGATTGTCGGCAAACACTAATTCTGCGTGCCAGACTCTGGCGGCGACTGCGTCTGAAGATTTAGACACCTTCTCGATACACCTGTACCTGAAAGCGCACTGTAACGTGTTCTTAACCAAAGAATCGGCGCCGGTCACGCCAGCTATGGGCCCTAGATCCAGTAATTTCACGCAAAAACCCGCGTCCGAATCAGCCAGCAGTCCTTGATATGCCAAGCCTTCTTTTGCCAAGTCCCGGGTCAAACCGACAAATGGTATACGCGCGTCGCAGGCCGACACCACGGCTGAAAGTTCAGAGTTTTCAAACTTCCGATCTCCACTGAAGTCAGACCTGTCTAAGAGATGAGAATTCAGCTGGACCAGGGCGTCTGCCTTGTAATCCCCGACACCCTGCTGATTGGCGCCGTCTTTCACAACCCTCAAAAGGTGATACCGACAAGATATCGATGAAGTCGACAATTCATCGTCGATGATTTGTGCGACAATGTAGAAATTCTCAAAAGCTGTCATCTTGATATAAATCACATTGTCACCTAGCTTCCCTACGGCATGCGTGGAGAAATTAGTCAGCGAGAGTTTATCAACGTATCGGGCCGGCAAAGACTGCAAGGCAGCCTTGCATCGTTCCCTCGCGAAGACAAACGTAAGCCTTGGAATCCATGTCACTAGTTTCGCGACAGACTCGTTGACGGCAGACTCAATTTCATCGAGAACATCGCGGCCCAAACCAGGCGACGCACAAACATACGCACCGGTCTGTGGGTCTACGGATATATGCAAGTCACCTGGCGACTCAAAGCGTTCGGTCAGCGGTATGACCAGACAAGAATGCCCGTCTGTAATGTGCGACGCATCGTTCTTGACATGCTTGCGTAACGTCTGCTGGACCGCGTGCAACTTGTGGTAGGACCGGACCAGGATTGTGTCACCGAGCAGCCGTTCCAGGGACAGGTCTTTGACTGCGGATGCCCTCTGGACGAGGTCGACGTTTTGGAGAATCAGGGCGGGTTTGTGGGTTACTTTGAGGGCAACGTCGTCGCCTTTTCGTTCTTGATGTATGGAGATTGTCATCGGGTCCGGTTTGGAGGTCTTGGATATGGCAGTCCTGCAATGACGAGTGTCTCATGGTGACTGCGAATTATAGTAGCCTATGTCCAGTATTTCAGCAAGCGGGCCATATTTTAATATCACGGTGAACCATGGGAAAAGTCGAGGTAGAAAAGAAAGTAGAGTATTTGAGTACCACCTGCTACACCGTCATAACGGCAATAATGAACTGGAAAATTCAAAAAATATATCCTTTTTGTGGCCGCAAGTCAAATTTTGCCAGCATTTCGTACCATTTGTGACAATACCAGGGGTCGATCACTTAACTCACGTAACGCACGTAGCTTTGTGAAACACGTACCAGATGCCGAGTTACCGAGAACCAAGGTTTGGAGGCCTCCACGATGGGAAGAATGTATTGAAACTATATTTTACGTTGATCAAAATAACTCTCAATGCTCTCAACTCTCAAAACTCTCGCATTGAGAAGGATGTATATTTTCGAAAATATCGACTCTGACTGTTGGACTCAAATCCTTATAATTGATACACAACTCGGATTCGAGTACCCTACTTGTGCCCAGCTATACTAGTAAGATGACACTCTAACACCCCGATATGGTTAACCATTCAACTCGACATGGGGGCATTTTGCAAATGATGACTAGTGACCAGTTTTTACAAAAGACAATCCATCATGGCACGGGCTACAATCAGTTTACAAATCTTGATAGAACATCACATAGGCAGCAATTATCTGCCACACTCATTTACATACAGTACAAATATTGAATTGGATCTGTCGGTTGCCTACTAGTGCGGAGCGGATCGACAAATTTTCTGGTCCGGCCGTATCAGGAAAAAGTAGTGATCCAGCTCCGACCAAAAATGTAGAAGTCCGGACCTACACGTTACGGGGGTTCCGTGAATTTATAAATATGCCTCGTTTATATTCGCACTGGCTTGGCGGTTACTTGTGTGTGGTTGGTTGGTAGTTATTTAGTTATAAAAGTCATGCTTATCCATAACGATTATGGCCATATCAAAAAAGTAGTGATCCGGCTCCGGCCGTAACTGAAAAAATACTGATCCGGCTCCGATCCGGTCAAAATTAAAAAAATCCGGCCGGATATCCAATCCGGCTTCGGTCCATGCTCCGCACTATTGTCTACACGGGTTACGTCAGATTAACGACAGCTTCATCAGTAGCAAATGACACAATTCTACTTTAGTTGAGCTACAGCCATTGCACAATGCACAGTAGGGGTGTTCAATAATGACTTTTTTTCACAAATTGTACTGGCTACTAGGGTTGGGACTTGGGATCAAATTTGAAATCCCGGGATCGGGATTTCCCGGGATTTTCGCTCCTCAATCCCGGGATTAGAAAAGTAGTAAAATACACATACAAGTTACACAAATAACATTTATTCCTTGTGATATTTAATTGACGCAAAACATAAGAGCATCAAGAGTATCATCGTTTAGATCAGGGGACCCAAACTCCAATTTGCTTGCGGGCCAATTTCGTAGTTTTTGATGACGCGGCGGGCAGCAGCATCAAATAGGGGTATAATATGTATTTCCCAGTACGCCTTTTTTGTCGGACCTTGCAGATTAGCATTCCATACACATTGTGAAAATATAATACACTATTGTAATATTCACGGTTGTCACGAAAAAGTCATATTTTTCAACATTTTTTAAAAATATTGTTGTGCTTGGCATAATTTGGCGACATAAGGAGTTATATAGACAGTTAGAAACCATGCGAGACGTCAAATGCATCGTGTCATCGTAAAAGCTGTCGCATTATAATTTAGCAGCTAGTATGGGCGTTTGATGTATGACAGCGATTCAGGTTTTTGGAGGGGTTTCAGAATGAAATTTCAAGTTCTCAAATCCGAAATCTGAAATTTTCGAGTTTAATATTGTCGAATGCTTGAAAAGTCAAAACGCCGACGTGGGCCGCATAAACAGTTTTGGCGGGCCGCGTGTTTGAGGCCACTGTTCTAGACAATCAGCCGAGTTTGTAACACTGCTTTATTACCAAAATAAGAGATATGGCGCTACATAAGCCTTGGTAGATGCTGTTCACAAATCCCGGGATTTGATCGGGACCAATCCCGGGATCGGGATTGCTTCAAATCCCGGGATCCCGGGATCGGGATTTCCCGGGGTCCCAACGCTACTGGCTACTTGATAAAATTGTTAGGTTACCGTACCGTACCTAATTAAGCGTACGCACCAAATTTGATTCAATTCCAGTCAGTAGCCGCATTGCTACAGGAGAAGAAAGTTTCTATTTGTCAATATTTTTTAACACCTCTAATGCACAGAACACATTGGATCCCACCTCCAGTAGGACAAGACCACTTTGTTTCCAGGGTGGGACTCGTCAATGTGAATCAGCCGCCCCCATCGGTGACGAAGAAGGCGATAGGCCTGGGCTTCGAGGACCTCCAGTTTCAATGAAAGGCAGAAGGAATGAAGGACTTGGTACAGGTCCTAAAAAGGAACCAACGCCATAAGTCACTCACCACAACTGTTATATTTGAACTTATTGGGCAGATTATAAACTCTACCAAAGTATATTCAGTATTGGACAGTAATTGACTGAGTGGAAATAAACTACCGACTGATTTCACAAGTCCCTGTCATTTGACGGATTTGACACACGAGTATTTTTCAGTTATAAATCTCTTATCATATCTGGAGATCACATTGAGTTGCAAACTACCATAATTCAAGAAACAAAATTTGAGCTAATCCAAAACTATGACCATTTCCACCGTTTCATTCGATTAAGAAATGGCATTTTGGTATCATCAACACAAAAATCAGAAGTGTTCATACTATGATCAAATCTCATAGACTCAAAGGAATTTGATAAACCATATTTTTGCAGTTCAAGCAATTATTGTCTACACATTAGTAAATATTGTATCAAGTTCATGACCATACGGTGAACTTTTGAAAACAATTTGGTTGATTTACATGGAATGTTGAACTATTTTTCCGGCAGTCAGTTTGCATTTCAAGTGTAAATCAATAATTCAATTCAAATATATGTAATTACAATACGATATCATGCTTACTTTGACGCACCAGCACCAAAGTCTATCTAACAGCCATTGTAGCCTACCTCAGCAAATACGCTTTTGGTCTCTCAAACCAGAGGTCTCCCAAAAGCCCAGCCAATGGTGGGCTAAATCAATGCCAATTGCTTTGATTATGGAAGAAAAGGTCACTCACCACCAAAGGATCTTCGTTTGTCAGTAGTCTTGATTGGACAAGCTCGTGGACGTATTCAACTTGCAAATGATGGACTAGCGCCTTACCGGCGCCAATGTATTCATCTTCCACTGATATATCTATCTTCAAAAGCCTCCATGGAATATCGTCCGACTGGCCCATGAGAGTAAGTATTGCCTAAAACACGTAAAACACAATATAATGTGTATAATACTTGAACCGCATTCAAGGCCCTATTCAGACAAAAAGTAAAGGAGGAGAATACTTTTAACACATAATTGGAGAGTACTTGCGAAAAGACTAATGTAGGGTTACCGTAAAGGCAGACACTTTTATCAAATCATAAAAGTTAGTTCACCGAAATTGAAAACAGCTGATTTTGTTGTTTACTGGAAATGTTGCGTTGTCAAAAAAACTTCGACTCAACCCCCAGTTTACCCAATTTTTACGTTACTTCTGTGGTATTGACTAAAAAAAGGTTGTTTTTTAAATTTTACTCCCATGTAACCCGTCGTCTATCTTTTAGGCCGAAATCTAATGTCTTTTGTGGTCTTTTCGGGTATTTTACACTATTCAAATTTTCAAAAAGGAGGACATTTGGACAAAGGGCGGACATTTCTTCAAAAAGGACGTATGGTAAGCCTAACTAATGACACTGCAAACTGGTACAATTTTCAAGAATAAACTCAGTTACCGGAATACAGGGGCTATTGTACCCAGTTTCCATAGTTGCTTGTGGTCGTTCTCTTTTTTATTTAAAGGTCATCGAATCAACCACTATAAAGCCGCAAAAGCCGATCCTCTGTTACCAGAAGGAACATCTCTACACTCTGGGAATCTTTCTTTAGTGTTGTTTTGCCACTCGGCTGTTTGACAGCCGATTTTGTGTATGTTGTACTGTAGCTGTGCGTTGTTTACAGCGTTCGTGACTCTGCGTACTTGTCATTATTACGTCACAACGACAAAATTCTTAATTTATTTCGAATTTGGCTAACCTCATTTACTGACGTTAGCTCCTGATGAGAGTCAGTTGGAAAGCTTCGAGTGGAATAAATTTGGCAAAATGAACGTATTGTTTGCTGCAATATTGAAGTTCTGTACTTCCAAAAGCCAATTTGCTACTAGTTGCTGATGAGTGTCAGCGATAAATATTCGGGTTCATTTCAACATGAATATACTATTGAAGAGGTTAGCAAATAGCAATTTCAAATACATGCCAAAATCGCTTGGAAGTAGAAAAAGAAACGTCTGAAAACTAATCAAGAACCATATTTTAAAAAAGTTGATTCGGAAGCAGCTAAAACCTTCTGCGCTACTTTGTAAAGGTAGATGAAATCTGTTACCTTGAATTCACTTGGCACTGTCAACTTCACCATCCCCTTGTCCACCACGATGTCGGTGATTTGGAGAGGAATTTTAGTCACCGCCAGCCTGTGGCAGATGATCTCATCGAGTCTCTTCAAAGTTATCGATTTCTCTAATGGCGTTATCGGATCGGGCGGAATGATCTTGTCTCTGATCGCTTTCGGCAGTCGTGGATACGACCCTGTGGTTAAAACGTCGATAGCCGCAGGAACGGAGAAGTTTGGCAGTCTGGCTTGCACCACAAATTGATTGGCTAACGTGTGGAGTTTGTCTGCGGTGTCAACGAATAAAAGTCCCTGCTGGTCCAAGAGCTGAGTGATTACTTCGCATTTGATCACTTTTGAAACAGATCCGGCCCATTTCACCACCGTCAGTAACCTGATAACTAACTGACGGGTACGGTTTGCGAAATGCGCGATGTCGATCTTTCTTTCCAGGTCGGACTTTCCCGGAAGTAAATCCGCGAGGACCACGATGTCGTGGTATGTCTTTTGCAGTATGCAGTCAAAACTGTTTGTAAAGGTATGGTTCCGATTGGCGGTTGTTGGCTGACGGGGTTCCATTGACCCTGTACTGGAGTCATAGGCTGTACAGCAACTGGCATCATTGTTGTCCACAGCCGTGTACAATAAGTCTTGGTTAATTAGTTGTATCGCTGTGAAACAGGAGTCAGTTTTTCGAAGGTATTCTAAGCACTATTATATCTATTTATATTTGTATCTCAGAAAACAGATCTGGTCAAAGTAGCCAGCATTGCAGCTGTACTCGAGTAGTCTTGAAACAGCCGAGACATTTCCAAACTACTTGAAGTAGAAGAAGAAATTATAGAAGGTAGGTGACTACCGGTATACATTTAAATTTGCAAGATGCATCTTCTCTGCTATGGTATGTAAGATGACTGAGGTATAACTACGAGGTGCAGTCTTATATTCAGTTACTGTGAAACTGATACAGAGCACTCACAAAAGTGATGTGAACTTACCTTAAATCTATTTTTTACTTTTCAAAACACAAAGTTCACTAAAGCTTAAAAGCAAGTAATATGTCCTGAAAAACCAGCAATTATAGTGGCGGAAGAAGTCCGAAAACATACTTGAGTTGTCGAGTACACTAAAAAAGTAGAATCAATAATTCTTTACTGCAGCTCTAACCTGGTTTAGTCAATGATGCTACTCAAGTAATTGCATCCCTAGCTCAATACTATATTTATTCAACTCGAGATTATGTGAAGTTAACGCAGCATTTTTAAACATATCAAACACATTTGTGAAAAAAACTAATGTGAGCAAGAGAACATCGAGAGCGAGAGCACGAGCAACACTTTTTTTTGTCTACTCTACAGTCCACGATAAATTTTTACAGGAACTGTTACATTCCAGCGACAGGTCTCTCATCATAGGTAATCGGAAATTCTCACCTCAAATATCGTTTGAAGTGTATGTAGTTGCTCTCTAACAAGACTGGAAAGTATGGCAAATAATTACAAGGGTACCGTAAACTGTAGTTTCTTTCCAGCTGAGATTTTATGTCTGCGAGTCGTGCTCGTGATCCATGTCTTTTCTTTTCCACTAGATTGGAAAGTGTGGCAAATGCAAAACTGTAGATAGGTGAGTTATCTATAGCAAAACAGTGCACTGCCGCCATCTAGCGATGAGGCAGATTTATTTTCGCCGGCACCATCGAGATGCTTTTTGACGATGGAGATGCGATACGACCTTTAAGCAAGGTCATCTAGTCTGCACCCCCGTATTTTTCTCCTCCACGCTATCCATGGATGCTGAGCGCCTAGCAGGATAGCCACGGATACCAGTTTTAGAGTCTTTGGTCTGACCCGGCCGGGGATTGAACCCACGACCTACCGATCGAAAAGCTGGACGCATAACCATTACACTATCTCGCTCGGTATACGATGCTCCTCCAATATTGTGTTAGTTTGGATTGTACAGTGTAGCCTACCTCAAAAACCTAACCTTTCGTCAATCTTCATTGGCTCATCTACTTTCCGGACCTTATTTTGAACTGAACTTAACCGAATGACAGTTGATCAGGCCTGAGCCATATTGTGGTTATTTTTCGTTTTAATATCATTTTCATCATTTCAAAACACCACAAGATTGTGATACAAACAAATGACTGGAAGGTGTCGAAACGACATAGAGTAGTCGTATAATCAGACGCGTTCCTTGGCCTAGCACATGTAAATAAGAAGCACTCATACTGAATGACAAGTATTAGCTAAGCTACCATAAAATCATAGCCTTTATAAAGGCTATGATAAAATGACAAGCGATGAAAATCTTGTCGCATGTGGCGGCAGGCAGCCACCGAACTGAATATGTCAAATTTAGTATGATCATTTATTCTTATGAATTATATATTGATCAAAAATTTAGCTATGTTCTCGACGCATTAAAATATGAATGAGTTCGTTTCAAGGAAACCGAGTCGGAGACACGCAGGGA
>ATSW01082353.1:0-10226 GCA_000444245.1 Botryllus schlosseri
TGATAAAATTGTTAGGTTACCTAATTTAAGCCTACACACCAAATTTGGTTCAAGAAGACTCAACTAATTTTAAGAGTTTTCTTTATTAACAGTTTATATAATCCTAAATATCAAGTTAACTATAGAAAATTGGTTTATAAAGCGATTAAGTGCAAAGAGAAACAGCACAGCAAAAGCCTGTTAACGGTTTTAAGTGGGTATAGTTCAGGGGTGGGCAAACTACGGCTCGCGGGCCGCATGCGGCCCGCAACACCGTTTTGTGCGGCCCGCGAAAGCCACAAAAACGTTAAAATATTGATAAATGCGTACTTAAAATCAAATCACTGTGGGTACTTGATTAAACTTTTTCCTAATATATTTCATCATGATGATGATATATTATATTTTTACCATATAATCTTTTTTATTTTATTGATAGCGCGATAGCCGGACTTCACGTCCCATGCATTTGCAGGGTTTCCATTGCTAAACATCACATAAAGTGAAGCGTAAATCCCTTTGTTCGGGCCACGATTGCGATTTTAGATTGACAGCACGAGCAAGTTTATTACTTTTAGTGCTGTACTTGGAAAAACCGATTCGCGAGTGTGTTAGATAGATTCGTTCCTTGTATGTGTAGAAATATTTATATATTATATTGTAGATGCGTATTTCAAGGTAACATGGTTATGCTGCTGTCAGCATTGTGTGTCCTGGAGTTAACCCATAAGTACAATCACCGAATCTATGAACAGATCGCTGCTCACAGACTCTAATTTACATACAGTTCTAAGAATCGGGACAACCGACTGTCATCCATAATTTTGACAATGAGGACGACCAGCTTATAAATATCGTCAATGTTTCTGACGCGTGTTTGTTATCAATAAATCAAGGTTCGGTTTGCTTTAAATATACATGTACATATTTATTACTTCCAAGTTGTCACTATATAATCAAATTGAACAATATTGAATTTAGGCTTAGTATCCCAAATTTATATAGTGTGGCCCGCGAAGGGATTCAAATGTTGAATGCGGCCCACGAGCTAAAAAGTTTACCCACCCATGGTATAGTTGATTCATTTGGAAGCAATGAATCTGGAGATCTTTCAGCATAGATGAAGAACAGCTCATTGATTTACTAAACCACACGTCTTGTACAACGCTGTATCCAGAAAAACGGACGGATTTTGACAGTCTGCTTCCAAATCCTATTTCATGGACCGGTGCAAAAGTAATGGAGATTTTATTAACATTTGCGTCTTCATGGAGTTTCTGTTTTGACGGAAATTAAAAGCTGTAAACGAGAGAGACTGCTTGGAATTGAAACGAAATGCTGGCATGTTTGTCAACACTGCAACGAGTGCAACCTCGCTGCAGTCGTATATGTTCGCATAAACAAGCGCAATAGCAAATCCATCGCAGTAACACGTGCAAATAATTTCTTTTGGCCTCTTTTTTCTCTTGTAAGTATGCCGGAAGCGTTTTATAATTTTTCTAGTGTGCCACGTGCAGAAAAAAGTTTGGGAAAAGCTGAGCTATTATGTTGTATGACTATGAATGTAGTTGGCTTCGACTTTTTCAGTAATTCGTTTGGACTTATGTAACGTAAATTTGTATGATTCCCTTCGTAAATTGATTTTTTTCCCGTACCGCATTACGTCCGTTAGCTGTACAATGTACAATGTACATTTACGGGGCACCTCTTAAATCACGGGTATTGGTACGCTGTGCAAATCTGTGTTGCTCGTGTACTCGTTGAACCCGGGCATCTGCTTCTACTACGTAATGTCATGCTGTTATAATTGTAGTATAATTAGCCGAAGCTGTAATTTCGGGAAACTCTTTGACGTAGCTGCACAGATAATTGAGCTATGTTTTTAAGTGGAATAAGACACCCATGCGATCTTGAAAAATGTGATAGGACTCGTGAGGTTGCAGGAGGAAACAATGCTGCCTCGGAAATTAGATATGACGGAGAAATTGCTTTTATCAGATTGTCTTTGTGAACGTATGCAAATCGCGCTATATGGTGTCTACTGTTGTGGACTTCGCAGCACGCCGTGTGAAATCAAACTGCATTGCCAATCACCCAGGGTATAATAACAATTTCACAGAATCGTTTTGAAAAAAGCACGTTCTTTTTGTGAAACTGTTACTATTTTCATAGTCCCAATAATCAATTTTCTGGAATATTTCTTGTTGAATATGTAGGCCTACATTGTGGTTTTGCTCAGCTCATTCATTCATATGGGAAAATGAAGTACTGGGCGGGCCGGATTCGTGAATCGATCAGGTTAAATGCGTTATTTCTCTACCACAAGGAATAAATCGCGTTCAATGTAAGCTTTAAGTTTGAAGCATAGAGACCAAAAACAGTATTTAATGAATTTATTAACGCAATGTACTGTCAATGAGGCATCTGTGGTCGAACTCTGGCGGCATGTCAGACGTAGAAACCCTTCGTAAACACTACACGTGGAAATCAGTTAGATAGAAATGCAGCTTTGTCTTGTTAATGTTAATAAACAATCACGATTATTTGCGTCCGCTCCGCCCTTACCTATAAAACTTTTCAACCAAAATTTCACTTTGATCTATTTTCCGTTTTGAGGCGAGGCATGAGACTGAAAGAAAAATGGAAATGTCCTTTGTAACGGTACACAACATGCTTGTCACGTGACAAAAAAGAACCAATGAATACAAAGAAACAAAGAACTAAAGAATAACCTAAAGTCACTATAATTGTACGTACAATGTACGTATAGTCAGCAAGAAATGGGGGATTGTGGCAGACTGTGACAGCGAGTCACATTATCATGTACCACCGGAAACTGTTTGCGAGCCTCTCTAAATCTTATCGCGGGCTGGATCCAGCCCACGGGCCGTATGTTGCCCGCCCCATATTTAGTCCGAAACATATATGTGTCCAAGCCGTCTGTGCAGGGGGATCAGCACTAGCGCGGAGCAACGCGAAGAATTGCAGACTCGGGATCAAGTCCAGTTTTTCCACAATAGACTACAATTCCCACCCGATTCGAGACACATAGACAATTAGACATGCATGGGTAAGTGCAAATAACCATAAATATTCCTAATCAAATCCTGCTCCTGGCACATATCTCGAAAATGCCACTCTGGATCCGGCCCAGATGCAGTCCAGGCCCACCTTCATGCTCTGCACTAAGGCCCATCAGACTAGTTGATCATACAGGGAATCTTATATTCAATGCACATGAGATCACTTCAGTAACGTATGGATCAAGACCTCCATTCATTATTACACCAAGCGCTCTATGCGCGGTCATTGACTTAGTTCAGGCTGCATAACTATCGGAAATGGCATAGATAATGACTTTGAAGTTTAAATCAGACTTGGACAACTAGATAATTCTAGTTTTCTAACTTCACTAAATTAGAGCGAAATGCCAGTAATCTAATTATAATCTAATTTGTGAAATGTTTGCATCCTCTGATTCTAATTCTAATCTAGTTTGTGAAATGTCCCTATGCTCTAATTTTAGTTCTAGTCGAATTTATTGTTTTCCTGAAAATGCCTCTTTGTCCGAGGCATATTGCAGCGAGTTGACAAGACTATCCCTCTCGCGCAGGGAAATCCAGTGCCAAGCCGCCATTGCCTTACGTACCGATCGCCGTACACCGTGCAATCATGGTAGTTGTTATGACGAATAATAGCCTGCTATCATAATAGCTTGTAGCTTGTCTGTAGTCTATAGTAGCTTGTCTGCGAACAACATTCTAGTTTTTTAAAACTTTACGTTAGTACAGCGCCGTTCTGACTAACATGGGCGATGCTTATGGGAACCACAAAAGAAGTAATATTTTTTTTAAGTATTACAATTGCACCATGAAATATCATGATCATAAACGTCCTTTTATTTTGAACTATATAAGCTGCGCACGATACCCGACAACGCTTTCCAACGACTAATGAATCGATATTGGGGCTAGCCAAACATGTTACCAGCTGAAACACTATCTCATCCTAAATATTGATCTTGTGGGGACGTCCTATGCCGTTTTCTAAGCGCCTCTGTCTTGGCGATGTCTGGGCCGTTGTATGTCAAGGCAATGTGCTTATTGGTGTCAGCTGACTCTCCATCGATGGAATGCTGCTGTCATCGCCGAAGCCGTTTCAGCTAGTGTGGAATAGTGTTGTTTAGCACAGGCGAGTAGCTTATTTTGAAACAACGACAATAATAATTTGAAACTGAAATCAAATTTAGCATTTCGAAATGCTTTATTTCGCCTATTTCCAGAATCTCAAATCAAATCGCCGGCCGCTATTGCGTGACCCCTGGTATAGTACGAAACGAGCCAAGCTTGGTGTACAGAAGTTAACCATTCTCTTGGTTATTGGAATGCACTGTTGTTATTGACGTTAATTTAACAAAAAGATGTGGCGCTTATCGCCTGATGGCCTTTTGCACCACGCACTGTGATTTGATATGAACTGATTTTTGTTGTATTCATTCCCCATTTACAATTTTATTCAATTTCCAAGTTTTTGCGAATTCAGTAATTCAAATTCTAATCTGTGTTGCTCTAATTATAATTCCACTCTAATTCAGGAAAGCTGAAAATTTTCTAGTTGTCCAAGTCTGGTTTGAATCGACCTGAAATAACTTTATCGTCTTCAATATATGGTGCTAGTCATGTTCCACACCCTCCCATTTTCAAATTCGCTGACTTGATAATACAGCAATTCTTTGCGCGTAGTAAGAATTCGCGGAATGCTGTGTGATGTTCGTGTTCGGTACATTTTCGAATATCCTATACCGTGTACCGATCTTTTTCACCAATTAGCCCACTTGGACCGTTGCTCTTGCCACCATGCGCTTCAGTAGAACTGAACCCTGACTTTGGCTGGTACAAAACGGCTATCGCCTTACGGGCACACAAGGCCACTGACTTCGCGCTCGATGTGATCTATTCGTGACTCCTGACCTTTCACGCATGTAGCACGAGGGTAAATAGATTCACAGTGCAGGAGTTTTATTCAAATGCGGATCGTTCCATAAAGTATAATACACATGACCATATTTGCTGCACGTGGGAACGTGCTAATATCATTGGAACAGATTGATAGAAAATTGACGAGCTGCACGAAAGTTTCTCAGTACTGTACAGTACACTCATTTCCCTGTCGTTATGAAAGCGCATTGAAAGGCGTGGCGGGCAAGATATGCATTCTCGGTGTAATAAAAAGCATTCTTACCCGCCAGTATCAACGTAAATAACCACAATAGTATTACGGAAACGGGAGAATAAGTCCCTAAGCTATCTACTGTGGTAATGATGAACTGTTATTTTGAAATCGAGACATATGATTGTAATCAACATCGAAATTTATCCCAAACCTGAGATAGGTTGAATATATCGATTCAGGGGTTCTCCCAGTTAATGAAACGATTTGTTTAATAGTCTACGAATATTAAAGAACCTTAAAATCAATGCCGGTTTAGTACGGAAAGCAAACCTAGCGTATGGAAAAATTGGCCCTAACAACAAAGCACTAGTAAATTTGAAGGAAAATGATAAATGTTGCATGATGGCTTGGCGAGTGACACGTATTAGTTCGTTGGTAAGTCATTCTGGCCGTCACATTTATTGGAATCGATTGCACTTCAAGTATAGTAGCGCAACAAAGTGTGAACATGAGCAATTGAGTATCCGTAGCCAGCATTACTCTGGTCCCTGAGATTAAGCTTATAACCGCCCCATAAAAAACATTAGGATATCGTGACATTGTGCATTCCAATATTATTGACAGTGTCATATCCCTATGACTACTTGGTCAATTTGACTTTAACCATTCCTGAGTCGTCTACGTGTCAGCCCCGAGCACACTGACAGTAATCTGGGCTTCCGCCCCGACGTATGGCGATAGTTCTTCTGTTTCGTGCATTTCTTGTACCACTTATGGTAGCGACACATTCTCTGGTACCCCGATTCGTGGCAACCGTGTCTGCAACACACTGAAGCTTGGTGTTGGAACGGATAAAGTCTTTTGTATGGAGCGCGGTATCGCAGAACAACTGAAACAAAATGTGACATTTAGTACCAGCGATGTAGTACGACGAAACGTTGGTAAACTTACGGTAAACTCTGTGAAATGGAAACGGATACTCGAACGTTGGTTCGCGGCAAAACCATCTGAGAAATTCTCTCTGGTCATTCCCACACCTCTTAATCATGCCGTTCGACCGCCTGGTGCGGCTTTCTCCCGATTGGATCAAGAGAGCAATGCATACGGCAATTCCAACAGTGCAGAATACCTTTCCAGCCATACTATGGTGTAAATATGCTAATGTGTATTCGCTAAAAAGTAACAAGGAATTAATGATAGCGGAATTTCGCACAATTCCTATTTCGCGAGATTGGTATATTATCATTAGACAAGTCCATTGTATCGTCTCGGTGGAACTTGATTGAATATAGGGCTGATTTCCGGCCTGTCGTGGTAATTTGAACTATTTCGATACATGCTTATTTTATATTTGAAGTGAAGGCATACACGGCACTGGAATTGAACGCGCTTGAATTTCAGAGCCTGATTACCCCGAGGAAGTTAGACAGCGACTGCTCGGAGTTCACGTTGTGCGGGAGATATATAAACTGGCGTTAGCGATATATATGAGCAGTTGAGCACTCTGTAGGTGATCCTTTTTTCGTCTTGCTTTTCGAAACGAGAGCGACTAGTCGAGGTCGTTTTTATGTATAGTCGGTACATATTCGGCTATCTGTGTTTCGCAATGCTTTAATTTAATAGTATACGGCTTTAATCATGTTGCAGCGTTGAATTATCAAATCATTCCAAATCATCAATTGAATTTTCCCACTAATTTGTATACGGCGCCTATTCGATTTGTAGTTTGAAATACATGTCGTGTGAACGCTATTAAATGATGACCAAAATATCTCACACTACGGTGACAGTGTTAGTGCTCGATTGCAAAACAGCGCCCATGCACGCACCGTTGGCTATCTATTACATAGTTCTCCATGGCATCTTTGATTTCCTGCGAGATTTATTGACTTTTTATTCAACAGACAATGGAATAAGCGATTACCACAAAACCGAGACATGATCTCTGCATTGACATAACACATATTAGATTCGCAGAACTATCGCTGAATGCCGACGATGCGAATCGGCAATGCGGCGGGACGATAAATATAGGCCCCGCGCGCTAGTATTCATTGTGAGTTTGCACGAAATGGATTTCGTATATCCACTTTGGCGAGCGGGCAATCCATTGATCAACTAATTATACTTTACTCTCGCTTGTTTGCCCTACTTACCTGATAATATTATGCACTATTAGTCATACACCGGGCGCATTGCTAATATGTATAAGTAGATTTGTACAATCCCGTTAACTCAGCGAACTAGGTTAATTTACAAAGCAAATAGTAGCGACAGAATATCTGTAAATAATAAGTAAGCTGTGATCCTCATCCTCGCGGACACGCTACTGCTTCGAGTCGCAGCAAAACGCTGTCAACACTGCAAGTGCCACGGTGAATCTACGGAGCGGAGGAGTATAATTCCGTAATTGCCACTTCAGACAGGCACAGTTTCCTCAAAAATACCTAAATTTAGAGTGATTAAACGTGGGTGCGCAGCATGGTACGAGGGCATTATCGTGATTATAAAATTCTGGAGTCCTGGTCGTAATTGCGCAGATTATACCCGAACGAAACCGAACGTGATCTTCGATCCAATTTTCAAAACGATCTTGTGCCGCAACAATCGCAATGATATTGACACATTTATAATTACGCTCCACGCAACCACTACCTCATGGATTATTCCCTAGTCAACTATCGCACACGAAAATGCTTGCATCGTGGAATCTCAGTCAATGCACACTATAACACAGTAATCAAATTAACGGCAAACATACATTTGTAAATGTAACCCATGCGATTCTTGCCTCCACTTATAATGCTGGCGGGTTATTAGTATTTTACGGAGACTTGCCGCAGGCATACGTAAAACCAAATCCCATCTGAAACTATTCGTCACTGTGTACGATCTTTGCAAACGAGTAGACTTGGAACTGGAGTATGTTACTGACCATACAAACCATTGAACACCTGAGCACCAGTTAATGTAAACTGCTACCTCTCACTACGAGTACGTACTGATTCAGTGGTGCCTTAGACAGCGCCATCTCGTTTTTTTATCGAATGCCTTTTTCCTTCGCCAATTCTTGCGAAATTGTCACCATAGCCACTGCCGCGGTGAAAGGGAACTACAATGCGCCGTACGCCGGTCGCCGGCCAGCGTGAGCTTTCTTGATTTCTATCGAATAATTTCAGCCGTAATTTCATATAATAATACCCAGAAACTCATTGAAATATGGTTCATATAAAGGTGACTACCGCTGTTATACCGCTATGGAAGGATCTTGAACAAATGAACAATACAGTGGCTACGCAATCAGAGAACAAAAAGTCCTAACACGAAACGTTATTCATTTGAAATTATTTTATGGTTGGAATTGCGAAATTATTGATAGGTTGTTTGTAAAAATATACAGAATTTAAAACCTATATCTATTGTGGTTAAACTGATAAGTGCATGCTGTGGATATATTTCCGAATAAACGACTATCTTGGACTACCATGACAAGAATCACGCATGGCTCATGTCGATTACAAGTGACTCAGGTTTGCGAGTCGAGTACGCACTTGACCCACTTCTGGAAGATAATGAGTCTTCAATCCTACACGACAAATGTGAAGTCACGCACTGACCTGGAGGGCTGTTGCTGGAAAAGACTTGTGAATAATTTTTCATTCGAATTGTGTTTTGCCTTTTTACCTCTTTACGACTTGAATCGCGTCACGAATTGGTGATTTCGCGGTCTACTGCAGCATGATATCTATTGAACTTGGAGCGTGAGCCCCTAACATACTGTCACGCGGTCCGGCGCTCTATAGATACCACTATAGAGATTTTCAGGAGATATTGGTCGGGTTATTTTGACAGGAAAAGAGTTTGAAACAAACTGTCACATTGGATTGTTATAATTCAAATTTAGGGAGAGCCCCGGAACATTTAATTTGTGACACACTCGGCACTCTCTGCCACTGCTCTGTCACTGCTAGTTTTGTGGTGGGTTCATTATTACCAGTTTTAGATGTCGTTATAACACCACAGCCCTCCATTTAATTGAACATAGCCAATATATATCCGCTGCACGATATTGATATCAAAACTATATTGCTTATCGCGATCGTACTGTCAATTTGATGTGAGTTCATAGCACCTGCTGTGTCAGGTTCCCAATCTTTTTGACTCATCGAGCACTCACCAAGCTCGACTCATCTTTATTTCCCTATAAAGTCCAGAGGTAATCGGTAACGAAATATTTCTACGTTTCTACTCCAGTACTCTCCTTGTATAGTACTACTACTCCAAGAGTATTTGAAGCTGAAAGCGGGACCTTGTCAAGTAAAGAGTAATTTTGGGATGAATTTCAATCCCTTTTTATGAATGAATGAATCAGCTGCCTGACCCGACGAGGCCCAGGCCCATTACATAGGTCTTAAACTTAAAATTGGTCAAGCGCCTCTCTACAGTCAATCGCAAGAACGCAATATCACTTCAGTGGGGTTCAAAGTTCAAGCTTCTTGTTCGGAAAACCAAATTTGGCAAGGTCAAGATGCAGGGGAGCCTATCGTGCAGTTTGAAATTCCACAGCAGGAAGACATATATATGTTGTACTTTACGATAGCGGGCACCGTCATGAAAATCAACCTTGAGGGCCATGACCTACACAATGTGTTGTCGGAGAAAAGATCATACGCATGACACGAGGTACAAGCAAAAGCGGTAATGCCGGGGGAATGAGAACATCAATAATGATAGAATCAGGTAATAACCATGATATCTACCTTATATATCTCAGCGTTTGCGACAAATTTAACACGAACTGATGCGCAAATTATAAGCTATGTGTTTGCGACCGGTGCTAATGTTGAACCAAATAATCGTAAAATGAAGCTAACAATAGGATGTATAAAGCGGCTGTGGCAAAATATGTAATTTTGCCATGCGCATCAACCACGTACATTGTACAACAGGAAATCATTGAATCGCTTCAGCACAAATGTCCATTGTCCAACAGTCGAAAATACAGCTTCACGAGAAATACAAAAATCATTACTATAATTGACTGATGGTTCAGCATTTTACTGAGACTGCCAAGG
>ATSW01082417.1:0-13173 GCA_000444245.1 Botryllus schlosseri
TGGATTGACTCGTGACTCGGAGCAAAATTCACGAGTCAATTTCAAGTCATCAAGCAATCAGTGTCGATAAAAATCACTGTATCTTGCTTATGTTAGGATTGTTCGCGAAACGCTGGTGTAACCCGTGAGTGCGACCAATCGCTCAGTGATCGTGCGTTTTAGTGAGCCTCCATTGTTCTCTCACGAATAAATTGACCGTAAACGAAGTTATCGAAGCTTACAGCTTACGTTGTCGTAAATCAGTATAGTAAAGTAATTTAATAGCAAAATGTCTATTTCTGTACTCTGCTCTTACCTTAACCAAACCTATTGTTTTATTGAAATTGAATTCGAATATTATTTATTATAGTCCTCAACCATTGGCGCAGGCTCGAATTGTATCATATCTATTTGTAAATGGAAAATGTATTGCATCTTATCAATTAGTTTCTCTATTTTCTAGATTGGCTGGTAACTTTAAACTGAGGCTATGCAATTACCCACGTAGGTTAGCAATTATGCGTATATGTGAGCGAAACAGCGCCTTATTTCGTGTATATTTTACTCTATATTCGTTCATCGGCTCAAAATAACAATGACCACTCAATCTGTATTTCAGACACGTATCAAAATGCAATGACGTAATCATGCCTCATAGCCTACTTCCAAAAGGCAACTTGACTTGGATTGTGACTTGACTCATTACTTGACTTGACTTGAGTCGACTTGATTCGAGTCATCTCCAAAATTCGAGTGACTTGACTTGACTCGAGTCACCTTCGAAAATCCATTGACTTGACGTGACTCGAGTCAAAATGTGCAATGACTCGTGACCCGAAGGTAGTGACTTGATCCCAACACTGATTGCTGTCAAAAATTTATCCTTCCTTAGCCCATGTGATCAGATTCACTGGTATCACTGGTAAAGTTGATGGAGGGGGGTGTTTTCTAAAATTTAGGACAAGTTATAAATTGTTATTGGTCAAATGGTCTCTTTGTTGCATGCCGTTATTTCTTGACCTCCGATCAGGATTGTCGGTATAGTGAGGAGCACACGATTGCGAGTTTGTATTTCAAAATGGGGCGCAGCATTTTCTTCTGCTGTTCGAATCTGTGCTGATGATTGGAAATTGGAATCTGTGCTGATGATTGAAAATGGTGCTACTATAAATAAAATAAAAAAAATTAAGTCGCATTGAATCGCGCCAAGCGCGACATAAATTTCAAGATCAGTTAAAATCTGTCAAGAAATCGGGAGTCTATTCGTAAATTAAAATTGCGTGTCGATGGCCGCCAACACATACAAATTGAATAACGTGTCCACGGCCGCACAAATTTCCTTCTACGACCGCAGGTTGGCCACCTCTGTAGTAGACGCAAAGCTTGCGATAAAATAATATCACGTTATCACTTTTACCACTTGCGATACATTTGAACACAGCTACCCGCATTTATAGAAGAAAATGTTAGACAAAACACACGGAGTTCCGATCACTGTGTAAAGAGGTAATGTATAATACATAAAACGCTCTTTAGATCCGGGATAACGTCGATACGCGAGCGAAGAAACGTTTCCTGGCATTCACAAGCGCCACATTCATAGATGTGTTGCTAACTAAACATTGTTCATCTCAAAACGTGTACACACATAGTAAAGGATTTTCCGTTTCCATTTGCAGTTTTTCGCTGCAAAAATATATGTTGAAATTGCTATTGATGCTAATCAGGAGAAATAGAAGCAGCAATATTACCATTTTTCTGAATGGATGTAAGCGTTTAGATCAGTGGTTCTCAACCTTTTTGTCTTTTTGGGTTTTGCAAAGGTTTTGAAGTCACTCTGATTGACCTGCACGACTGTGACCTTTATATTTTACCACAAATCCCAACAAAACGTCCATTCTGTTAATGTGAGTCCTCAAGTTTTAGCAGCGATGAAGTGAAACTGCCCCATTATTTCCTTAATTTAAAGAAATACAAATTAAGGTATTAACCATTTTGCAAATTTAAGAGGCTTGTCGGACTCCTTGAAAATGCTTTGCAGACCCCTAGAGGTCCGCAGACCAACGGTTGAGAACCGCAGGTTAAGATATTCAGGTAATTGGTTTATATTTCCGGATCGGGATGTGGCGTACCATAACCAAATTTTACAACTTCCGAATTCTCAAGATGCGTAAACACAATTATCGGAGAATGCCTTTCTGCCTCCTTCATACATAAATGCACGATATACGATTGTCGGTCGATTCGGCCGGTATGGTGACCATATTCAAATGGTGCTCGTACTTGGCGCCCATTTTATAATAGTCCCTTCCGGTAGCATCCAAATTTCTTCTTTTCGAAACCCGGAAATCGTTAATCATCTTCCTTGTGTGGCAAGGTACGAATGCCGTCCCCATATTTTTCGACTGTGAGAGGCGTTGCTTTCGTTGAAATTGACAATCGATTCCGCCTCGATGAGGGCAGTCGAAATACCTTCAATACGCTTTGTTTCATCTGCAAAATGCAGTTATGCAGCCAGTGTATAAGAGTTGCATTCAGTTTATCAGTTTGATGTCTAGAGATTCTGTTATCAGAGATTCCCATGTACCGATGTAAACAATACTAATCATATCAGGCATATACGATGGGGATAACCCAACTCACAACGTACATATGAATTCGCAGCTACCTATTAGCTATTCTCATTCTAGTATCGAGAGCTGGTTCGCTCATTGCGATGACCTCGATCAGGATGCATAGTCCAGGGCCCAAATCAGAGGTCTCAAACACGCGGGCCGCGGGCCGCATGAGGCCCGCCAGAGCATTTTGTGCGGCCCGCGATGGCATTTGTGAACTACAAGTATTCAACAATATATTCAACTGCCATATATCTTTTTTCAGATATAAGAACTTAAAGTTCACGCTAAAGCTACTATAAAAATCACTGAAATCTCAAAAAACTTCACTATCGCATCACTTTTGACCATGCGGTAGAAGATCAGCTATTACGTCACATTTCTAGTTCACGATGATAAAACATGACCCGTTGATGATTCATGACTGACAATTGTGATTTGTAAAATCACTCGATTTCGGATTGGCTGACTCAGTAAATTAAAATGACTCGAGCTGTCGAACGTTAAAATCAGAGAAGGACTTGCGACTAGGAACGGTGACTTATACTCCTACGGTTCGCAACAATCCATGAAACTGTCATGGGGAACAGTAATATAAAAAAGGTCATAGCTTGCGCTGTGTAGGGTATGTATAACATAGCTATCTAATCAGGTCGGTATGACGATCATTGGTATTCTGTGACCCCCGTGACGTAAAGTTTGTTACATGCTGGGTGTTCTTTGTTCTATTTATCCATGTTGTTTTCGGTGGCGAGTGAGGTAGGCTAGCAGTACGCTCTACAGCTGTAACACCAATTCACTCTTCGCCGATTGGACGTTTCTATGCCACGGGTTCTTATCCAGGGTCCGTAGACCCCATCAGGGTACGAAGCACCTCATCAGGGTGTACGAGATGCATTGTGGAATTAGGCCTATATGCTGTGGAATATTTTCTTGGCCAATTTATTCAACTGCAAAATAGTATTAGCGCTACGCGCGATTTTATGTAAATGGGCTTTCTGATTTTAATATATATACCATCGGAAATTGTGTTGAAAATGGACAAGGGCTACGACAAAACTTATTGGAAGCACAAGGGGTACGATCGCTAAAAGGTTAAGAAGCAACCATGGCTCAATATTGATTATATTTAAGTTGTTATTGATATGTTCCAATATTAATCGAAGGCAAAATCTAACGCTGATTTAATTTGACTTTGGCAATGACAGTAACAATAGCCTATACTTATCACGACTACATCAAAACCAGGATTAGGCTACACCTATCAAATGCTCCGATATCAGATCAATCTTCACTAGAATTCAAAATATCCTACATAAAATTGTGGCACTTCAAAGGTCCAGTAGCTGCAATATCATAACCCGACAGTTTTACAATGTCACGATGCATCTTCTCGCATGATGTCTATAATTCATTAATTAAAAAAACTATGTCCGGCACAAATACAAGTTTATTCAAATAATTGAAAATGTGATTTTTTCCGTGTCGAGCGTGAATAGTACAATAGTAAATTACATTTCCACTATGCCTGTGAAATGTCTCCCTGCAAGATCCCGTCAAATAAGGCGTACTTGGAAATTATACATTGGATATCCATGATATTGATGCTGCGGCCCGCGGCCTCGTCAAAAACTAGGAAATTGACCCGCGAGCACATTTGAGGCTGAGACCTCTGGCCTAAATAGTACTTCGTCAGCCCCCAAACGTCACTCGTAGACCCCAAGCCCCACATGATCATACGCCAAACTTCTGGTGGAGGGGGGTTGCCTTACACACTCCTTCTTTACCACTAACAGAAAAGTACGTTTATCTGTCTCAGGGTACATTATATATGCGTGGGCGTAGTCGCGCCACGCGCGAAAGCATTTCATAGTAAGGATCCGATTTTCTCTATAATATCGGTGGTTGTATATGTTGCAAATAAATTTTCATCGCCTCCCAGTTTATGTGATCAGATTTAATGGTAGAGGTCTTGGAGGTGGTTACTTCAGATAGCAAGCGCAAAACTATTCCTTGCATCCCGACAATTAGCACTAGGCTATAATAGATTATATATGTTGATTGTTCTCACGGCCAACGTGCGGATGTCATTTTAGGCCGAGGTTGTATTAGGCACACTTCGCGAAGTCGCACGTGGGTCGAGACTCCAGAAGACTTGGTGCGTCGTGGAGACGTAATGGTGGGGCTGCATTGCCAATTCTTTGTAAAAATCATGCGCAATTTTTTTCCTTGGGGCACTGCCAGAACCAATATTGAAAGTAAACAAATTTGAAGTTATGCGAAATCTTTCACAAAATACTTTGTAATTTATGTTGATTTGCGGAATAATTTAGGGTCCCCTTCGAGCTTCAATTGGGGGTTTGAGGTGCGGCAGTCACGACTCTGACAGAATCTTACAGTGGTGTGGATACAACCAAGTCGAACGGCTCACTGGGTTTGGGCTACGTCATTCGCTCCATTTGACCAAAGGCAATTTCGGAGATATTTAGACTGCCTTGCCGATCGCGAAATTTAATAAAGCACTTGTCAATCGAAAGCTACCGCGGTATACTCATTGGTAACATAGACATTTTACTCTGCTCGTGGCCCTGGAACCGTTTGAAATCAGTCCTGAATATTGCATTATGAAAAAGTTTTTCGTAACGACGTGATAATGCCGTCTGGGGGAACGATGCAGCACCTCTGGAGAAAGTGGCAGGAGCAAGCAGCGGATCGGCGAGAGTGAGATTGCTAAATCGGTATGGCAACAATAGGCAATATGCATGTTCTTTGCGTCGCTGACTTCCTCCTGAGCTATAGGAAACTACGGTGGAACTCAGTGTCATTTAGGTAATATCGCTTGGCTATTTCGGTATATTGTAAGAACGCTTGCGACTGTGAATCCTCACTAAACATTAACTTTGCCGATCCTTACATCAAGTTTACTATATTTTGGTCGACGTCCAACACAAACACATAGCGAATATATCGTATTTAGGTCTGAGATATGTCTTGAGCCTAATTTTAATCAGCGGTTTTGTAGGTGACATGTAAAACTAGATCGAAGCCCACCGAGTGATTAACACCCCTGATATAGTTCATCATCTCTGATGTGCCTGCGCTTGGATTCGGTAATTGCACGTTCTGACCGACATTTGACACAACAGTAGTAGACATTCCAATAAATAATAATCCGAGGTCAACACTCCATTAATAAAATGTTGTACTTATGTTTGTACCTATCACTTAATCGCGGAAACAAAACTCCAACTTCTGCCGTTCCTATTTTCCCTATGTTCACGCAGGTCCCTTGCTGTTAAAGTAATTTTTACATATCTTCAAGACGACTTATCGAACAGAGCATTGAAAACAGGGCAGCGCAAAGAAAAAGTAAAAAGACGACAGTGGGGCATGATTATAAGATGAAGAAATACTGTTCAATTTTCAACCTCGAGATTTCAGATTTGAAAACAACACCAACGAACGCACTACAGCAATGCGGTATCAGAAATTAGGGCATCCACGAATAAACAGATATTAATGGAGGATGTAAAATATTCACAGGAGATCTAATGTTCCATCACACAATAGCAATATATTGTGGTCTCGCTAGCGCTAATATCCTATGCATGGACGAGACTGCAGATTCTCCCGTTCCAATAAAGTGACTTTATAATGGAAAAGAGAGTGACCTTGACTATTTAAGATCAATTTTTGACCTTCTAGTCAGAAATGCGATTTAGATGATTATTTTGTTTTTCTATCTTTTAACGTAGACACTACTTTCATTAACGATTTTGAAAATATATCGATCGTTAGTCATACACGTCAGCAAAGGTGTGTTCAACTCAACGACAAACTCAATCTCAATTATATATTCCTGTTATTCGTACCTGACTATTCATGGCCACGTAGATGATCGGGCTCGTAACGTAAGACGATTTCGCGAAAAATGACAGGGCACTTTCCACGAAAATAGGAATCTGTAATTCAACAAACATGCGATCTCCGTACAGAAGTTAGATCACGTCTGATAGCGCTGACCTTGTGAGATGGTCTGATCATTCTTAGCAGGGCGACGCAGCCGTACGGGCACCAGCAAATCAAAAACGCGACCATGATTACAAAAACCATTTTCGCAGCTTCTGGCAGGGCAGCTCTTGATGTCGACGAGAAACGAGATACCTTTGTACGCTGTGAAACAGATTGTCGTCACTGTCCAGTGTTCAGGCTACGTTACCTTATCCATCGGTTCGATTGAGACAATGTCGGATTTTAACGCATCAAGCGCGAGATCAGTGTGCCACGGAGCTTATTATACTCTCACAGCTTGCAAGTTGTACCGTCAGCTATAAATACATTTTACGTATGTCCCGTTTGATCTGGATTCTCATTTAGTGAAATATATCGATAGCTTAGCTTCCTGTACATAATGTTGTGCTTCTATAACATATCTATTCACCTTTCAATGTTGGTAATAAGTAATTATTGCCTAATGTTTTTTGTAAAATGCACAAGGTCAATACTTCAATGTCAGTTCGGCAGAGGAGATGAAATTTCACCTTAAGTTTTGTAACTGTGTAAAATTCGTTAACATTGGACGTAGGTCTATTATTTACAACTTGTGTATGCAGTAGAAAGACAGTTGCTGAGATAGCCTACTTGTTACCTGTTACAGTATTACCTGTCGGATTTCGTATATAATGGATCCGTAACAGTACGTGAGAATGGACAGTGGCAATACGAAGCAACACGTCATATACAAGGTATATTGGACTATATTCTCATCGACCGAATTCCACACTATCCCGCAAACAGATTGGATGGTGTCTGTACCATAGCCCCCGCTACCAACGAGCACCCCGTTCCACAGAGACGACCATATCCAGACGAATACGATTCCTTGAAATACATAAGAAGAATTATCATCATAACCTATTCACTTAGTTAATTCAAATATGTACCTCTTATACAACTACCAATAAGGAAAATGATTTCAGTTGAAACATAGGCGAATGCTAGTCAACAGGCTTATGTCATTTTTCCTAATACTAGCGAAGTTGCTCAACTCAAGTCTGGGTGAATCCCGTTCTGTTTTTGAATACATATTAGCCAGAAAATAACACAATACTTATTCAACGCTAACCTGCGATAACATGACGGCGACACAGAGTGAAACGCTTGGACTTGCATATCACGATGAAATGCGCGATAGAGAGAACCACAATCGTACATAAATTTGTCACACCTTAACGAAAATCAGCGAGTTAGTTCCTATTCCTATACGTTGAAACTAATATAGTTGGAGTTGGTGTATCTGCGATAACTTCATACATGCAAATCACTTTCCAAACGGAAACTAATCTATCGATGAAAAGTAAAGACTCCTGTTAATCGGATGTTGTCTGTCCTTGCAATCATTACAGATCAACTTGACGGATGTGTTATTGTAATTATATACGTTCGAGCAAGCAGGCTACAACATTATCAAGTTCTCGTATAGAACCTAATATGACGAAGCTGAGGGTTCCTATAAACTGAGCGAAATCTCATTTGATTGAGATGAATGTGGCACGAGGGAGTAAAACAATGAACGGAAAATCATTTGAGTACGATAAAAGTGTGTTGTGTGCCCCACTGGGATGTCTGCATTAATAGTTTGAATGACAAATCGCTTGAATGATAGAACAACTTTCAGTAGCACTTGAAAAGCACCGTTTTAATCGTTTGGCTTAAGGAAACATAGTTGTTTCGGATGATAAATTGTCACATTGCATTTGAATCAAGAAGTTTGACCTCTAACCCTAACGGCGGTAACACTAACAATAACTTGGAATATTCTTCACTAAAATGACCAGATTGACCACCATACCTAACCTCACTGAAATGAGCCGTCACTCAACCTTAAATTAAGTGGAATGAACTTGAATTACTTGTGCCTGTAATGAACGCCATTGGCATGTTTCAATCAAATTAGCTGGCAGGAGAATGAGATTCCCTCATTTTCCAGTCGATCTGAAGCTAAACTCATGCATATCGATATGACATATCGACTCAGGCTCAGTAATAGAAGACTTTGCAATCGTTACATGACTGCTTGCTCAGTGCTCACCCATGACATATCATTGTGTCTTGATCATGTACGTACAGGTGCAGCCACACCAATTACAGGATAATTTGGACTTGACTCGAAAAATTTGCTTTTACTCTCTAGCTAGTCAATCAAATCAAATTCAAATCCGGAATAATGTCACGTCACGTCAAGTCATTTTCGCGAAGAATTTTATTCTCTAAATTTTACTGTCAACCCCAAGAAATTGTTGAGCTTCCTAAAATAACGACGCAGCACAATTTCTGTCAAATTCCAACCTGTAGAACCGCAGTTATTGCGGCTGAAAGTTTTGGACTTGCAATAATAGCTTTGATCAATAAATTTAATAATTATTGAAAAAACTCGAATAACTTCGCTTCTAGTGGTTGGAATTCCGTCATATTTGTTTTGCGTCGTTTTCGTAGATAACTCAAAATCTAAAATAGGATCTGCTTCGGCTTTTACTGGTCGGAATTGAGCCAAATGTGGTGAGAAGGTGAAGCACTTTTTTATGCAACCAACAATGTATTCAGTGAATCCTCGGAATCCTGAAAAAAGGATATATTTGAACAACCCTATAGCGCCCAAGCCCTAGTCGCCAGTGAACCAGTGTGAATTGAAAAGTATAGCCACCTGAGGATACGTACCGAATATTCCACAGACGAGAACGTACATCATGCAGCCCTCGTTGCCAAAAAACTGCTTCCCAATCGTATTTATTGGTATGATTAAAGATGCGCTGGCGGTAGCGCTGAGAAGGTTGGACACGCATAGATTCAAAATCAAATAGTTCACCGGCGTTCGTAGTTTCTAAATCAATCAAAATCGAGTACTTCATTCGTCATAATATTATGTTATAGGTGAGGACAGTAGTAAAGTCAGTCTTTATCTGCAAATCTTCGAATCCCAAGAACAAGTAGCCGATCAGAACTTAAAACTAATACCTCCGATCAGTAAGTGTTGCCATAAGCCTAGAGGATATTTAGCCGACCAGATGAACAGCTCAATAACCCGCGTAATTTCTGCAGCCTTTGTAACCAGGTTAATGCGGGAATCCTATCGGAGCAGGAAATACTGGAATACGGGATATCAATTCTACAAAAGCATTAATATGCAACGCCTTACACATATCTGATCAAACTAGCACAGCGTAAAATCTAAATGAACTTAATAATACCGAAGTACACGCCCATGATATGCAGTAGAGATAGAGATTTCAATCCATGAATTTGATTAAACGCTGTGCTACTAGAACTAACCTTGTTTTTCCAAAAGGCAGTTATAACAATCCCATTCATCACAATTCCCGAAGACGTGACTAGAGATATATAGATGATGATAACGATTCGCAACCAAAAAGGAACTTGATAATCCACAGTTCCGGCCAGAGTTAGATTCATGGTATTCATCAACACAACTGTACAAATAAGGGTGAAGAAGTGCGATATGGATAAATGAAATACAGTGCTGACTGCTATGTTTCCTTGAAAATCATCATTAAGATCCCAGTGACGAGTGCGACATGCCTAAGGGCGCAACCTACATTCCTGAAAAGGTGTTGATTTGGGGCCCAGCTGGGCAAAAGATAAATCATTATTTATGAGACCATAGTAAAAACCCGCTAAACATTCACATTAATCTTCAAACCTTCGCTGAACCCCAAACGTCATAAAAACAAATGTCCACAACAATGCACATCTAACTAGACATCTGATACAACACCATGGCATAGATTACTGAAGGTCTAAAAGATATATGCATCAACATTCAACATACTAGAACAAATGCAATAAAATATAATTCCCAAACAAAACAAACACATTACAATGAATATTGCAAATCAATGTGACTTCAGCTGTTCCTTCTCAGACACCAGTTCAAAAATGCGAGGCTTCATCTTTAAAACTGTCGTGGTATTGTTCGGCAGGAGCACAACAGCGTGATACCCATTGCCTAATTATCAATGGGCTTATAAATAATGGGGCTCGAATTATCATTTCAGAAGGACGAAGTTTCGACTTAGAACCCCCCAACCCCCATGCGTGCGGCACTGCTCATGACGTACCACCGAAAAAGTCACAACTTGACCATACTGATCGGGCCTAATTATCTACAACAAATGGGGGCCAAGACCGGCGTATCATCACAAATCATATGAATGAGTTGACTGTGTTTCTTGAACACCACGGAACCTCTAGAACACTACTGCATTGAACGTATTTCACTCTTACCAATAAAGGTATTGTCAATAACCCATAGAGTCTGTTATTTAAAACAGGTGACGACTCGTCTGGCGAACGGTATTGCCTCAATCCTACATCTCACAAAAAAAACGACTTGATTGTATAAGCAGAAAAGTGTTGGACCTCTTCCCACTAAATAAACCAGCAACGTGTCCCGTAGCATTCGCATTTTACAATAATGTGACACAATAACTGGTATAATGTGTGCGCTTGTACTGATTTATATACGACACGACAGTCTTAACCGAGCGCATACCTCGATGTACGTGGAATGACCGCTTAATTGAGTTGGAATAAACTCACATCGAATCAAGTACGTACAAATGAAAGACATCCACATACTGTATTACCTTGTTAAACGGTTTCCGGAAAGTATTCAGCAAAGGTACGTTACGTCATTCGTCAGCACTACATATGTGCTTCTATACTATAATTAGCATTAGCCAAACGTAATTTTATACTCATTTGCCAGGTTGCAAAACGTCTCTTACTCAACACTCCAGGAAGTGTCAACACGAAAACCGAGAGAACACTAACGGAGAATACCTGTGCGCGAGACGCTTCTCATGAACTCATGCATAGAATTTGATACTTGAGCAGGTCCGTAATCCGCTACAGCATATTACGTCAGCACTGGCAGGCTCGCATAGGCCATAGGTGTTCAACGTAGTCAGTCTTGCTGTTCAAGATGAAGTTGCGCAAGGCCATAAATTTCCACTAATTTCTAAAAATTTCAAAGACATGTCAAAACTACAGCAAGCAGGAGCAGAATAATGGAGATACGAACAGTACCCAAGTAGTTAGTTTGAAAAAGTAGATCTGGCGTTGTTGTGGCATAATTTGATCAGTTAATCGGAGGTGGTCACTTCACCGAATACAGTTTACTTTTACATCGTACATGTTTTCCAGTAACACAGAATAACCAATGACATTACAAATTGGTGCGAATAGGTCATGTTAATTTCCCTCACAAGGAGGAATAAAGCTGCCAAGTGGAGGTGGAAGGAAGTAGCCTACTCTCAAACACAACCATTGAAGTGATTAGGCAAAACCTTTGTAAGTTTCTTGATAAGCTTTGACCTCTTCACACAGAAAGTGGACGTTTGCTTTCCAGTGAAAAGTACCTTAAATCTAGTGCACCGCCAGCCCTACGACTCACCGTGGCAGGGCGATCCGTTTATATTGTCAGCGCCAGTCGAGATATTGTCAATAAAACCGACTACAGGTTCCTCGCTCTCGCACATCACAAGGCTAACATGAATTTGAAATCGTTACTTATAATATAGGTAAGGTATGCTATCCTTGCGGTGAGCAATATTGAAACACAGCTGGTACGAATTGAGATTTCAAATCTTTATCCAATCGAAGTGTGTTCAGTGTATTCAGTTTGTTTCCGTACCCGAAATCAGTAAAGAGTCAATAAGAATGAAGTCTACAAGGTCCAGTGAGAAGCAGAGAACTCTTGCATTGCGAAATCATAAAGTTATGACGAATCCTCATTGAATTGAATGCATCACAGCTGTAACGGTCCAATGTTTGACGTATAATAATTCGCCGCACATGGATTCACGTTTCAATATCACATTCTACCTGTGCTTAACTCACCGTTGATGAGAAGAAGCGTTTTCCGGATTCCATCACGTATGAGATTACCAGAGGGTTTAGTGATAAATTGATCATAATTGACTAGTTGATTATGATAGAGTTGTGAAACTGTGACTCCGGATTGCCCGTATGGATAATGCTCATGCACATTGGCGTGGAGCCGGCTCTTGTATCCTCGAATGTGGCTAGCTTTTGAGAATATAGCTACCGACAAAGACCAAAAAATGACTTTCTGTAGAACTAGCGATGCAACCACTGAACTGCAGCGACCATGTGATGCTCGATTGAGATGTTTTCTTGTCACAAAAAACGCATCAACTGCGTATATACTAGAAGCACGGCTTCCTGTATATTGTAGAAAAACAGCCGGATATCGAATGTTTAATTTCTACCGTATGGTCGATGCATCGCATAGTCGTCAAGCCCAAGTAAATCCATTGGTGATAACATAGGTGTACTTATAAACTTCCCACAATAGCGTGAGGTGTAAATCAAATGAACGGACCCGACAGGAATCAAATTGTGCTTTTAAACCTATTCGAATGGGTCCAGATGACTTTAACACAACATGGTGTATTTGACTCTATATTACACCCAATGGGATGGGGACGGAAGCATAATTTGGTACCTGAAAGTACCGTTCACACTATATTTACTAAGG
>ATSW01082418.1:0-10360 GCA_000444245.1 Botryllus schlosseri
CCCCCCCGGTTGGGAACCACTGCCCTAGCGCTTTATTACTAATCCCATGCACTTTTCAGATATCGCATCTACAACGGCAAGTGCACATGCTCACAAGAGAGCTCGTCAAAAGTAATCCCGGTGATCGAACATTCTTGAGTCGTGTTGGCGGGTAGTTGTATCTCTGTTTACGGCGGATGTATATGGACACACGATATACAGATATCAAATTGTATTCTCGGTAAACAATATAAAATATCAGCACATGCGTAGACAGCGTCGCGTATACTTAAAATGCAGACATAGAAAAATGCAGGACAAGATGTGAGGGCAGAATAATTGTAACATTGCATGGTGTCGACCTTTTCAATGATACCTTGGCAGTCAGTCCAGATTAGTGGTTTATGGCCTGCACCAATGTTCCGAATGCATCTCCCTATACAATGGGCACGTTATTACTATCGAATGTAAACATTCGATTATATTACACTAGTAGGTGAAGACAAGAAGAAAACTGTGGGGTCAACGCGAACATTGAACAATCCCAATGCATTTGGTTTGGCACTAACAACTTTTGACATGCTGTCCCAAATAATCTGTTATAGCGAATAGACCACAAGCGATAATTGGTGCAATAACATGAAAGTTTTGTCCGGTTAAATTTGTGCCGAATGAAGATGTAAGAGTGTGAAAGATTGTCACCACGATTAAGTTGTAACGGTTGCAGAATAACGTGAACACCACTTGGTTAAGTACAAGACATGTGAACATAACTCAGAAAAGTACAACCCTCCGATTGAATTATAGTAAATACTGGGTCTACAAACACATTACCGTAATACAAGGCGAACTGGAGAAAATGGAATGCATGTGTAGTCGTGATAGGTTATCTACTCCAGCGCCAAAGATATAGATTACTTTATTGGGACGAGATGTTGCCATGGCAACAATTTAGCTCAGAGGGGAAAAGTTACAGGAGATAAAAACTGGCAGTTCAACTATAGATTATTAACCTACGGATAGATACGCAACTCCTGGTGGTTACGCTTGGGCAAGCAGTGTCTCGTACTTCTGAGCAATCTAAAAATAGCGCAATTGGTAGTGCTGTAGCTTGCGACCAGAGCGCTGAAATTTAATATGATTGGTCTTAAGCAAAAGCTAGCACGCTCTGATTCCGCAAATACAAATTAAAATCATTTCGGGGCTGTGGAACCACCCCTAAACAGCCCGAAAAGTCTTAAAATCGGCATCGTTTCAACGATGGCAGCGCCGCGACAATGAACATAACAATGACCAATTTCGTCGAAGGATTGTTCGGAACAATGCCGATTTTGAGACTTTCAGGGCTGTTTTAAGGTGGTTCCATCGCTCTTACAAAATGTTAATTTTTATTGCCGGAATCAGTGCGACACTAGCTTTCGATTAAGACCAGTTCTAATAATTTTCAGCGCTCTGTTCGCCAGTTATAGCACTACCAATTATTCTGCTTTTAGATTGCTCAGCTCTAAGAGTAACTGCTTGCCCGAGCGTAACGATGGGTCTTGCGGGAGTTGCGTATCCATACGTATAGGTTAGTAATCTATAGTCAAACTGCCAGTTTGTATCTCCTGTTTTTATCTGCTGCAAACCTGAAAGCCTTCTCTACATACAAAACGCAATAGTGCATGAATACAAGCGTATAGGTGCCATCGCAGAAAAGGTACCTGAATATTCGTCTTCGAGACATACATCGTGTCTTAGGTAAGTCAATCCATTTTGGGGTCGTCGAGTGACTCGGTTGATATCGAGACATGAACCAAGATTTGAGTCGGACTCGATTCGTCGCAACACTAACTTGCAGCGTTTAAATCGTGAGTTTAATTGGAGAAGGTACTGAGTGCTTATACTACTACCCTTCCAATTAACAAATGTCGCAGTAAAATTAGGTAATCATACAGCCACTGCAGTCACATAGATGGTATAGTCCTATTGCAAGACTGTAACCTACTAGTTCAGTAATAGAGCAACTCTAAAGTGATAGATATAGTTTGAAATGCGACTCAAATAAGAGTGATATTAATATATATTCGCTACCATGTTTGTAGGTCTGTATAGTCAAACTTCCAACGGGTTTGCTTTAGTTGATGCCCGATGCATCCGTTAATTGTACTGGACTGTACCCGGCTGAAAAAGGATCATCCGAGATCATTTTATTCAGGTGCAAATTTACACGTTCCAGGGGCATGCTGGATAATCTGTATGGATATATTTCATCGGGAGGAAGTCCGATGATTCGTTCAATGCGTTCATTTATAGGCTCAATTATACCAGATGATGGCAGCTACATTAAACCTTCAATATATTTTAATTTATCAAAATATTCAAGTAATAGTACTAAAATAATAAAAAGGCATTCGATTAAACAGCGCAACAACATAAGGTACGCAGTATAAGTAAAAATACGGGGCTATTGCAGGCCCTGTTCGCAATCTATGAAGAAACTTGGGAATCGCGCTGGCGCGATCACACAGTGGCTTTGAGGTCAAAGTGATTCATTTTTTGCTTGAAGAGTTCGAGGGCGAACTTGTAAAGTTCGATTTCGTAATGCAGCGGCCCGTTTCGGAAGAATTCCTTCGATTCCTCGCTCATCTCTTTCTTGTAGGTCGTCTTCGTCAGTTGCTGTTTCTTTTGGACAACTGCAAATGAAAGTAGATAGAGGTTAGAAGAACAAGGCTCTTGTGTACTCTTCGTCGATGTGCATTGTAAACTTGTAGATAGTATAGCCATACCGGCAGTAACGATGGCCCGGGAAAAGGTAATGTTTTAATGATTGCAGCATTGCAAGTAGAAGATGCGACTTTCAAACCACGCGGAAACTCCTTCTAGTAGAATTAAATAGTGTGGGTCCCTGAGTTTATTCGACTGAACAATAGGGCTCTACGATTTGAGAAAAAAAGTCATTTTTGAAGAGCCCTACTGAACAATTTAAAAAAGTTTGAGGTGTTGCTTCATTTTGATAGCCAATCGCACACGATATATTTCCAAATTGCAAATTCCACGTTAACATCAATTTAGTACTACCTTGGAAAACGTCTGCTTGTTTACTCCAAAACAGCGTCAGTAGCCTACTTCGCGACTGACCGCCCCCCGATTATACACGTGGAGCGCACACATAATTCTCAAACATCATCCGACATAAAAATGACCATAAACCAATACACGGAAGTCAAGAAGTTACATTGCATTCCATATTTTCATCTGGAAGTAGATGGAGAGGGAATTCAGAAAGCTTAACATAAAGGGTAACGACAGAAGAGTTACCAGCTGCAGTCATCATCTGTTGGTCTAGGCTACTTCTATATAGCGAGCAATCCACAATTGAGATGCATCTGCTGATGGTGAATAACACCACGCTATATGTGTCGGAATGCTCTGGTGCTGAATTTCGGACACATCGATCGGGCTGTTTAATGGCCTGTTATCTACTGACGATAATCGTTGTACTTGCAACGAGTTTAATGAAAATCCATGTTGCAAATCAGAAATATACGTCCACATAGAACCGAATGAACGTCAGAAAGAATATTTACAAATAGGCCTACTTATGCATCGACGCAACTAACTTGATTGTTCGCCAACGCTTTGAATGACGGTTTGAACAGCCAATCCTAGGCTTATGTAGCAATGATTGTTAAATTGACAACGCAAATAAAGTTGAACAAATAGCTCGCACAATCGTCAACAATATATTATTGTGGACATATTCAACTTCGTAAAGTCGCATGGCCGTTGTATGTGACGCTTTTACATATAATTTTCGGCCACTTTTAGGATTAACTCTCTAATCACAAGGAAGGAATAGGAATAGCCAGATTTAAAGATGTATTACGTCGTAATACTCACAATCGGATTTCCACGTCGGAACGGCATTCCTGAAGTAGTCCGGCAGCAAGTGCTCGAAAAGCCTTAACGTGTCCTCGAAATGCTCCAAAATCCCCATTACGTGATACTCGTCTAGGATGTTCTTCTTCGCGATTTCTGTAGCTTTTTCTTTCTGAGCCAGAGACGTCACGCTGTAACGCAGAAAGGAATAGTCAATCTCTTTTCAGAGTCGGAAAGCAGGGAGGCGATATACTTGTTGCATTCCGGCGAAGTGCCGCAGAAGAACTGGATGTACATCCAGGGACTCATGCACTCCCGGTGTCTTTTCTTCACGCAATCGTCGATCTCCTGGAAATATCACCAATCATGAGTGCGGTAACAGTATGAGACTGCCGATGTATAACCACAGTTGATACCATGTGAAGATATGAGCAGAATAAAATCAAACAATTCACGTGATATCCTGCAATATCACATCCAGATCTGGCTGTACTCAAAGGTGGTCTGTAACGATGTACAGCTACTGTTTTGATCACCGGAATAGGTTTACCCATTTGTGCAGCTTAGTGGTTGTATCATTTTTGAATACTTCTACGCCTACTTAACAGTTTCGCGGCAAAACTACTTGTTTTCCACTATTGAAGACTTATTAACACGACTGGCCTCATCATAGCATACAATAAACATAGAATGAGGTTACCAATATAGGCCCGCTGATCAACCCAGAGCATTACAACATTATAACAATAAAAGCTTGCGAATTGCAAATTTAAAATTTGTACACTTTATGCGGTCGCAAAAAAGTATTGCCAGTTTGACAGAGCAAGATTAATGGTTTGTAATCTGAAGTAAATGTAACGGGGACTATTTCCTTTGCGATTGTATGAAAGGTAGACGTTGAAACTTTGTAAATAGCTATCATTAATCACCAGATCCAATACTAGACTCGAAGCTTGATACTTGATTCGGCACGCTTCCAGACCATTGACGTGACATTAGGCACGAAGTAGATACGCCAAATATACGAAGACGGAAGTCAATGATAGAGCAGTGCAATGCTGCTCACTTCCGCTGCACATTCGCTCCAAGAAACCCAGTTACTGAATATCATTCCCTCACCATTTTCCTTTCCGCTTCGCTCATGCCGCAATCCGCCTTCCTGCAACCCGGTTTCCTGTTCCAACCGAATCGAGAGAAGTAATATCGCGACGTGAACCACTCCAGCGGGTCCCGCATCACGTTGATATACGTCGGCTGGTCCCGGTGGCTTCTGTGACGCAATTCAGTGTATTCGTTTTAGGCGGTTCGAAGTATCCAGCTTCGATACGCGGGTAGAAGTACCGTCGTACATTTTACTCAATCACAGGTAAAGTATGAGCTATTGCCAAGCCTACGTGGTCATAGTAGTCACTTGAACTCAAGTAGAAGTAGGATAGTAGCGATTAAAAAGTATGTAAAGAGTAACTATTTCAGACCTAGTGTGCCTAAAAAAATGAAAACTATCAAGTACTAGCGGTCTAGGATCATTACCACGTGAGTAAGTAACGCGAGTATGCAAAATCTACTTGAAGAGCATCGAAAAGTAGAATTACTTCGTTACTGACCACCTCTGCTCCCAGGACAAGGTAAGAATACTTCAAGTGGAAATGTAAACGAGGTTCCGAATATTAGTTAAGCAAGTAGCTTCAAAGTTTAACTTGGTCGGACGTGGCTACTTCCGAAATTTCAAAGCACATCTTAGCGGGTAAGGAAATATGATTACGAATATGACTACGAGTAGTTGGGATCTTCGGAATTATATTCAGTTACCGTGATAGAGGGGCTGTTTCGCTCAGTTGCTGTGACAGATTTACACCTAAAGCAGATGCGAACTTAACTTTGAGCATGAAAGTGTGTATTGACACCCCCCATTTACCACCCGCGATATACGGGTGTGAATATACACCCGTGGTGAACGATTCCGGAACCTACCCCAGACTATACGATATAAATCAAATATAACATTTAAATCCAAATGATGCTTGCTCGTGGGGACACATGAAGGTATGAACGTAATCACGTAGGGTTGATAACTGCGATATAATTCTGAGTTAGCTTCTGTTTTCGAGAGAGTGTGCTCATTAACTACCACCTACTTTACAGGATAAGAGGCGTAGGAAGTCAGTAATTTTGACATCGAAACGGTTAAGCATAAAAGCATAAGTGGGCTAGTCTACAAACATAACCAAGACGATAAAAGTCGTTAAAGAGCCATCGCCTCTGTATAATATTGTACGTGATGTGATAAGATGAGCGGGAGTAGACTTGGTTGTGATTGCGTTGGCTTGTGATGGGTAATTTTATGCTGCCGACTAAATGAAATGAACAAATCGAAATTGGTATGCACATCAGATTGCCTTAACACGGCATAAATAGCTGTTACATTTATTCATTCTCTACTAGTTGCTAACGATTACTCCTGACGAGTGCCAGCCGTTACCGCGTTCATTTCAATATAGATATAGTATATCATTGTTACATTTATATGTTTACCAAAAAAAGTTCACTGTGAACCTAATAGGACTTGTTTGAGTGCACGAATGTTATAAAGGGTTATAAAGGTTAGGATTACATGATAAAGGTCCGCATATCGAACGCAATGTGATACTTATATAGTCTCGCACTATTCCTAAGGCCAATTGAGATATGAGCCTTAGGATGGGAGAAACGCGCATTGCAAACATGAATCTTACTTGGTAAAGTTCAGAAATCTGTGATGCTTGAGCAGGAGAAACGGCTGCGTTACTTTTGACTCCAACGCGTTGATGAGATACGAATCGTCAGACGTTAGGAAATCTGAAGTCTCCATTTTAAGAAACTTGAATCTGAAAAAATAGTACGAAAGGCGTTATACGCCTTGCGGTGAAAGTCATTGCGATCAGCACGCATAGTATTCGGACATTCGATGACCTTTAAGCGGAAATGTCATCTGACGCATTGAGGCCCCTTCATATCTCCATCAAGGACTTGAGTATTTATCTTGACTATTAGTAACCACTAATCAGCACAGGATATAATTAGCCGTTTCTTAGAACAAAAACAGGACGCTGCTGTTGTTGTTTTCATATTTGTGACGTATTGAATACATTGGTCACTTGATTTACATCGGGAGATTTCGGATCTGCTTAGATTTAACACAGCCCACTTTCGATCTAGGCTTTTCTAAGACACCGCATACGCGGTTCGGATGGTGTGGAGCAGATTAGCATGACAAAACTCAAACACATACGTAGAAATTTTGAACTCGGCCTAGGTCACACTCAAAACTCCTTGGTGCTTCAGCCGTGAAACGTACCACTGCGCTATCCTGCCACCTCCAGAGAATAAATATAGCTGTAGTAGCCTACACCACTGGATGTCGCAGTGGTCAATACAGCGAAAAAACTAACTAGTTTATCGCTAAAACGAACCCGCCCATATTACGAGATTTGCAATATGTGATCCGCTACATCCAATGCACCGATATAAATTGAGGATTGGCGAAACAGCTACGATGCTAGTTAGCCTACCATGATATACGGGCCTAGTTGAAAGTTCGTGCCAATTTTCCTCAGAAACATGACTTAAAAGCTACAAGCTTTGCGACTCCCATACCAATTATCAAACAACTACTCCTAATAGTGTTGTCAAATGGTTAGTTTTACCGGGTTCTATAGATCGGTCTCAAAAATCTATCACATTAGCGAATCGGGTTGAATTACTAGTTACTGTCAATGGCTTTTTGTAACATATCGGACGGATTTGGGGGATGGGATTGGCTGACAAATAATTTGAACTCGACCACCAGTTTTATTCTAAGTCCAGCTTGAAACGCGCATATCCACTGTCAGATCCACATGTAGGCTATATAGGGGAGATGTGGTACCGATGGATCACTGGGACCGAAAATACTTGAAAACTTCTCCATGATAATTCCATGATTACACTCCGAGAATTCGGATTGGATTAAGACATAGAAATTATAAATCCGCTCATCTATGGAAATAAGGTACCCACGAACAATGTTCCCTCCAATTTTTCAAGAGTCTACGCAAACACGCCAACTCACTGCGCAGGCCCTCGGACAACAGTGCGCAACCCCCTCCAATAGGGTGATAAAACTAACTACTGGGGACCTTCGCCCCCCAGACCCCCCTACGGCTCTAGACTTCTTCCGGTACTTATCACGTACATTGGGTGCCCATTTTGTAGCAGCGTCCCTAAACGCGCGAAGCGCGAAAAAATTTCTATAATTCATGATTGCATCGGCCATTATGATCGGGAATTGCATATATATATTGCTGTCAATTTTTATCCTCTCCATGCTCACATAATCAGATTTACCGGTAGAGCTGATCCAGTGAGGTGTGTTGGCATAGATAGGCCCTCTAAATAATAATAAAACATCTTCGGGCGTACCCGTTGATATAATGACTTCGTTACAGGATGCTATTTCGTGACCCCCTATCTGCTATGTCAAAAGATATTGAAATCGCCAAAACGTACTAAAGTAAAAGACGTACACGATTTCAAATTGGTATTTCTCAACTGGAAAATAATGTTCCCTCGACATGGCATTTGTCTTGTTGTGGGACTCGGATCGCCAGGACAGGAACATTCGGAGCCAGCCATTTAGACGCCCATGGACATGAACAATTACACATATATCGATATATCGAAGTTTTCGGTCAGCACAGGGGCAGTCTTTTTCGCCCAAGGTTTTCTCGCTGCTGATCATTCTGGCGCACTTCTTGGATTCGCATGTTACATAGCCTTGGCGCGGTAATGGCCGACGCCCAACTGCCCATTTCTATAAATCATGCCTAATTTTTGTCGGGAAAGGGTACCCAATAATCACATGTCTTACAACAATAAAATGCGCGTAGCGCGAAAAAAATTCCTGAAAAATTTCAAAAATACACCATGGTTTGTATTAATTCTCGAAATAATTTTGAACCCCCTTCGAGCTCGTCCCCTCCAATTGGGGGGTTTGGGGTGCGAAAGTTACGGTCCTGAGTAAATCTTACGCAATGTTCATGCCACGCGGAGAAGGCTATCATTCGTTAGTTTCTCGCAGATTAACTTAGCTAGCCCATTGATATTTATAACTTTGTTAAACCATGTTATTTCGCCATTCCCAGAAAATAATGCGCTATTGAAATGATATCAGTATCGCTCACGTGTAGGAGGCCATACTAAAAAAATATCTCCCTTGAGGCGCAGGTGAGTGTGAACTCTCATTTCTTCACAGAGCGCAATAGTGACCTTTGCGGGGCGCATTTGTACCTCGGTTTCACACTTCAGTGATAACACTATTTGGCCCTGGCAATGTTCCATCTTAATTTTCACTAATCTGCGCGCCTGCGTGGTCCATTGCACAACAGTGCGCAACAACTATAAAAAAAACATCATTTCTGATTTTTTGTGCGCAGCGTAGATTTTCTGTACGCAGAGACCGTTTTAGCACTGCGCATGCGCACGTGCGCAGCTTAGAGGGAACATTGCCCACGAACGTACTTGTTGTCTTTGCTCAGAGCTTTCAAAATGTTGTTCATCGTCGAACTTCCGCTCTTCGGCAATTTATTGTGGAACACGAAGTTTGGATTCGGAGGCGTCTGAAAATAGGCGACCCAACAAATGATAGCATCAACGTAGTCAGATTTACTAACTCGAGTGACAGTAGAATTTCCGCCGTACATTTCTACTCAAATACAAGTAAACGTAGCAAGTAAATTTGAAACTGAAAATTTAAGGTCGGTGGTTGATCAGTGTTCGGTAATAGTTTTAAAAAATAGCCATGGTTGAAGGGTCTCATGCCAATAGGTGCCTACTCTAGGAATAGCAAAATGTATCTTCATATCTGACGCAAAATATCTAATGACACTACAAATAGGTACAAAATTTGAAAATATCCTCCGTTACCGTGATACAGGGGTTATTTGTCAAGGTTCTTAGAGAATCTTACTGATAAAACTTATGCAGCACCAAATTAATCTCTACTTTTCAAATTCCTTCATGTAAAAGTATAGGTGGTTTGTCTGTAAAATGTTCAAACATCAGGGGAAGCAGTGATCACCGCTTGAGTAAGTATGATGAAAGCAGGAAAAACCTGCTTGAGCATAGATATATTTTAAATAGCCATTGTAAGTACTCAAGTAGAATTACACGTTAAGTGTTGTATTTACACAGACGTACAATTTGAAGTAATGATTTCTAATAAAGTATTAAAGTAGATATTCCAAGCCTATATGATTTCGGTCTAAAAATTGAAAATAGATAAGCATGAATGGAGGCGTAGTCTGAAATCAATAGCGCAAAACCTACTCCGAAAAAGTACTGACCCCCTCTGATTGGGTACTCCGTAAGAGAATATGAGTATACGTATTATACGTTGCTAAGCTATACATGAGTCGGTGTATATATCAGGGACGGGAAACTTCTCCAGTCGTCGGGCCAGATATAGGAAAATGAGGTACTTGGCGAGCCGGATTCATGATTCGAT
>ATSW01082446.1:0-10773 GCA_000444245.1 Botryllus schlosseri
TGACCTCCTTACAAGATCGACAAATCAGTTGATAATAACATTATTAGTTTAATAATTCATATTAATACTTGTTGACACACTTAATTTCAAAATTTCCCGAGGGACGGGTTCACCTAGGGACGGGTTCACCTAGGGACGGGTTCACTGGCAACCAATGCATAGACTCTTACTGGAAAGGGGCGTATGATTTTAGCACTTGAAAAAAGCATCTATCACTACACAACTCTAATCATATTGGAACAGTAGAATCATTGCTCCAAGCCCCAATTACAATCAAACATTTCTTGTTGATGTAACTGTAACTGTTGAAGTACGAGTGAATGTATGTTATTTTCCCCGCTATATGTGCTGACAAGCTCTCTGTATTCAGATGGAACCGACTTGATGTTTGTATTCCACGACACGGAAGATGATTCCGCGGAACGTGTTGTTCATGAACAGATCGAAAATCAACGGAATATTGATGAAGAGTTGAAGTTTGTTATTTCTTTGAATGAAAAGTAAGAGTTCGATCAAAGCAGACTTGTACGAATTACAAGTCCAGTTAGTTGGCGGCCAACTAGTTATACTGGGTTTTAGGGTAGATCTAGTTGCGCATTTAAATAAAATTTAGTTGTAGAACAACTAAAAAATGTGTCAGCGGGAATCGTGACGCCCGTGTTCTGTTGTGTGATGCTCTTGCAGCCATTGCTAGTCATCACTACTAATGGTGGGATAACCCAAAATGTCTTCAAACTTATAACCCCTTTCTTATTGAATGTCAATTCTATTTAACAAGTTGCTTTGAAATTTAATCTAGTTGCAGATTTTTAAACGTGGTTAGTTCTGTTCTGAGATTTGAAAAGCTAGTAGGTCTAGTTGCAAATTTTGGAAAGTGCGTAATTCTATTTCTAGTGTGTGTTGAAAAGTGAGTAGCTCTAGTATCGTATTTTGAAAAGTGAGTACTTCGAGATTTCTAGTTGTGATATGAAAAGTGAGTAATTCTATTTCTAGTTGCGTGTTTTCAAAAGTTAGTAGTTCTAGTTGACCATTTTGTACAAGTCTGAAGCAAAGATTTTATATAGGAGAGTACACTGTAATATGGACGCATTCATTCAGGGTCGTCTGCGAAAGAAAAGTTTACGCGGAAACGTCTGACGTGCATTCGATATGTTCAATCATGAGAATGGGAGATATTGTGGAATTTTGTGCCCGTGAACACGCTCACCACTGGGTAGTCTACTTGGGTAATGGCTCGTGCGTACAAATGAAGAACGGTGTTGTAACCGAAGAAAATATCGCAGTTAGTATCATGTTTAAAAATAATTTTTTTACCATATTGTATAACCTAGTGGTCGGGCACCTATGGCTCGCGAGCCATATAGCAGCATATATGACTCTTTTGGGTATAAGATATGGCTCTTTGCCAAATATTTATTTTTGTACTGAATTTATCAATATTGCAGCGACTTGTTTGTAAATTTTCATCACGGACAAAATAATTTTTCTTGTGGCATTTATAAACAAGTCTTTGAGAGGTAAGAACAATGCCATCTTCCGTTTTAGGGGCTCGAACCCCCTGTTTTCAAAATCAGCCAATTTAAGTCACTGACACGCCGGCGGCCAATATCACTTACAAATTCTATGTACCCGACTCGAAGTCTTGCATTGTGCGACACGTTGATTAATCAAAGAGCATATCAGACATGGCGACGCCCATTTTAAAGCGCAGTTTTCGAATACACATTGTATTCCTGATCTAAGGCGCAAAATGAACTGTTGTGGATGTGACATTCACAATTTCAAACTAGAATTAAAAAAACAACGCCATAGCTATCCGCGTTCTTGATTGGTAAGTATACAGCTCTGTGTAGTACCGGCGATAAAATGTATGCGTGTAGCGCAACGTTATGTTACCGCCGAATACTTTGAGAATTGAGAAGTCGATAAGTATTTAGGTTTTCGGAATCAGTGTGGCAGTCACATTCGATTAATATCAGTTATGATAAATTATAAGCTACCTACGATGAATTGCGTTATCAATGGTGAGGCTTGGCCCGTCTGTGCCTTACCTCTCGTTTCGAGCTTTATTTTCGAGCAATAAATACCGGTTTTTACAGAGAAAATATGGCGCATACGAGGAATGCCATGTAGTGAGTTCAAATTGGTGCTACCATGACGTCACGAATTTTCAATTGTGACGTAACAGGTTATTGACATGTATGGCTCTTTGGGAGTTAAGATGGAAAAAACAGGGCAAATATGGCTCTTCGGACAAAAAAGGTTACCGGCCACTGGTATATCCTATATTGTATTGTAGCAAAGCTGTGGGTTGACGACGACTTCACAGAATGTCAAGTCCACTAGCGTGTGTAGCTTTGCACTACATGTTTCGTGTCCTCCAAAACGACCAATCAACAAAGGCTTCCACAGTTGAAAATAGCATCGGAACTATAATTCTCATATCAAATTTCGGTGCCAAAAAGCCTATAATTTCATTACAATGAAAAATTTGAACTTCCACTGCTCAATTCGAAGTATTATAATTAGTTCTCGATTCAGACCCGAGTACTAGAATCTTTGCTCAAAACTAGTTGCATTTAGCGATTACGATTGAACTATAATTTACAGAGTATTTATCCGGACCGTATGGCCAGAATTGTGAGTGAAATCTACAAATTCAAACCGCTTCCTGCGTCTCAGGTTCGAACACCGTGGAGGGATGTATCTATTTTGTCAATGTCTTGGAGTATTCTACTTGAGTAGAATATTGGAGTATTTCTTGATAGAGTCGGAGTAGTTGCCGACATTAATGCTACTAAAGTATAGTGGGCGACATTGACAAAATAGATACACTCCCGTTGAACATTTACTATAATTACCACGTTCGATTCTACCGCAGATTTGTGATGCCGCGCGATCTCAGATAGGCAGGGACTCTGTTTGGTCGAATAGCGAATGTTTTGCTGCTTGGTGCCGATTCGGTCGACCGGAATTTCTCAGCGATAAAGTGGAAATAAAAGATTTGGATTCGGCAAAAGTGAGTCGCAAAGATTTTTTACCAGGGTTGTAACCAAGTTACAAGGTTCCGAGTCGTGAGTCAATCTTACTTTTATAGTTTTGACTCGTGTCAAGTCATTTTTAATTAACCATTGATTTCCGAGTAGAATTTTGAGACTCAAGTCCGAGTCTTACTTTTTCAGTCTCAATTTCAAGTCATTTTTTCAACTCCTGCTCGGGTGCAACGAATCCCTCGTATTCATAATATACTCATTTGTCCTACTCTTAACCAGAGATGGTCAGTAAAGGAGTACTTCTACTTGATCAATGCACTCAAGTAGTTTGCATACTAGTTCAGTTAGGTATGATTTTAAACTACTTCTACCTCAAAATGTTCAGTTTTTTAGGCAAAACTAGGTCTGGAGTACCTAATTTTCCATTTAATCGCTACTACTTTTACTCGACTGTGAATTTACAACGTTGCTTCTACTTGAGTACCAACGATGATTACTTGGAGTAGAGTACTCTTAAACAAATTCCAACAGATAAAAGACTGTTTCCGGCCCGATTTGTCTCAAGTCTTGTGACAAGGTTGAGTACAAGTTGAGTCACTTTCCTTATTTAACACTAGAACTACCGGAACTTCGAACTACCTAGAACTACCTTGTGGCTTTTTTGACGCATGTTGAATTTTCTTCGATTAAATGCATTTACCGGAGCTAAAAATCAGCACAAATCTCAACAAACGGCATCAGAAACCATTGTTTATTGCGCTCATAGCTACTTGCAATATTTTACATACACCTTAGGTCAACACTTATAAAACAAATCGCCGTTTTTTGGTGTAACATATAAGTGTTGCTCTGGTGCGCATTTGGTATTTGAGCACGTTCTTTAAAAATTTAGAGTAGGTTCCAGATCCGCTTAAGCCACATCATCATTGTTGGTTATTGCTGACATATCATAAAGCTTATCAGATAAGATTTGCATAATTCAATTTTGCAACTAATCCTCGATTTGCATATTTTTAGAGTATCGGCATTTTGGCAAGTAGACGATCATTCACATTCTAAGAAAACATGCACGGACCATCGTCGACTTGTTGGTACCCTCATAGAATACTGCCTTGCAACCTGACCAATAATATCCCCCTGGTTTTGTTTCGTTATAACATTTAACCGTCACTGGTTTCTTGTTTGTGTTGTTTCCGAAGGAAACAGTTACCTCAGGTTGCAGTGAACTCAATATATATGTGTACAAATTCGATCTCTACACTGACATCTCGCCGTTACGCTTATCAACAAGATGATAGCTTTGAAAAGTGTGGCTACATGAAGCTGCCTGTGTTCCTTCTGGTCCTGGGTAGCTTCAAGCAACTTTCGACAATAGTGTCAACTGCGACTTCGTTTGCTTCTCCAAGCGTATATAGTCACATTCACGTAACATTGTTTCGAGATGGATTACAGCAGACTCTTCACATTACTATGCTTGGCAAATGTATAGATTATGGAAGAGGTGTCCTGTCCTGGCATTTCGACCATGTAATGAACGAAAACAATATTCTCTTTATCGAGTCCACACCTTTTTTTTACTCTTTATGTCAATGGAAATCTCATGACTTCCATAAACCTGTTCATCGAGGGGGCCTGACTAAACATAATGCACCCATGCCCTCAGTCCTCATATGCATTCAATTCACTAGATTCAGCTCACTCTCCCCCCCGAAGATCCATCTCGTAGACCGGAGCAAAGGCCCTTTGCCCATGTACAACCCTAGTATATTAGTATGGACAATACAGATGTCGGCTTGGTCTAATGGTACATTTCAAATTTCATGTCCTGTAACACGCTGAGCTTCAGAAATATAATATTACAGAGCTTTGGTGACTTGGAACGAGGAAGATCCAGGGCCTTCTATTACAAGGGATGTTGTTGCTAACACAGTTAGACCGAGTCGATATTAACAAAGTTCTGTTGTTACAAACGGCTTTTCTGCGTTTATCAGATACATAACCACTTTCAAGAATATGAAACTGCGATGCCTGAAGGTAGAAAAAGTGTAATGCGTCAAAAAAGCCACTCGGTAGTTCTAGGTAGTTCTGTGTATAACTTTTTTATTTGTACTAGATGAGTGATGAAAATCATGGGTAAGGTGGCCTACATAAAATAAATAAAAGTCAAGAAGTTACAGCCAAACAGCGTAAGATTTGACTGAATGCCAGCTCTTCAAAAATGAAAATGCGTCAAAAAAGCCACTTGATCGTTCTAGTGTTAAGAAATGAGTCAGAACGAGTCGCCTAAAAATTGCGACCTGAGTCATTACAATCCTGCAGAGGCCATCTACGATTGAACTCTGAAGCTGAATTTGTGTTTCATTTTTAGGTTGGTTTGCCGACAGAGAAATGCAAGATAGACGTTTATAACGAATTCGGCGAAATCATCGAGACCAAACATTTCACGAATCTCGTGGAACTGATCAAATACCGGCGAAAAGTTGAAGAATGAATGCTGCGGTTTCTCTTCAACATATAACCCGTTGTTTCCGACTCCAAGATACCTGCAATCCTCGTTAGTTTACAGCAGGGCTACTCAACTGTGTGATTAGCAAAGGTCCGGGTACAAAAGTTTAACATTTGCTTACGTCCGCTATATGTCAGGGTTGTGACTAAGTCGCAAGGTTCTGAGTCCCAAGTCAATTTTACTATTATAATTTTGATTAGAGTCCAGTCAAGTCATTTTCAATTCTCCACCGAGTCAGAGCGTTAAGACTCGAGTCCAACTCTCACTCTAAACATGTTTATTCAAAGAGATGAAACACAGTTTCTGGACCCTATTTTTCAATTATCGGCCCTGATATACTAGTCTTCAATGAGTCATGTAGAATGTGTCTGACTCACTTACACGGCAAGTTAACACACAAATGACTCGAGTCTAGTTGAATTGATGAAAATTGCTAAATATCTCTTTAATTTACAATCATACAAATGTAATACGGTATAACTACATACAAAATCCGGTATGGAGGTATGAGCAAAAGAAATAAGTGAAATGTATTTGTTCTGTTCGTCACAGCTTGTGGGAGAATTGACATTTACATTTCTTCCTTGACTCTTTGCTTTGCAAATCAATGATAATGGTAAATACTGAGACGTAAGATCTGGATGAGAGTTAATTCTACTTTTATATTATTAACTCGAGTCATTTTCAATTCATCACGGAGTCAAATCAGGGTTTGAGTCTGAGTTTAAGTCATTGTGTTCATAAGTTCAATCCTGTTTAACTCGCTTTTTTTACCACCTTGTTTGGGTGATATTAAATGCCTCGTATTCATAATATGCTAATTTTCCTCACTTTACACGGTTTCTGGCCCTATACTCTATAGTACAAATACAAGTAGTGATAGACGAAATCCTAAAAACGTGGTAGCTTATTATCTTTTAGAAGCGAAATGCCTGCCTTGGCGAGTCACTATATAAATTTTGTCAAATTGAGTCATTTTCCGTATTAAGAAAATGACTAGAGTCGCCAAAATATCATGAGTCTAGTCATTAAAACCCTGGCTCGGCTTCAACACTGTAGGGTTATTCAAAAATAACTTTTTTTTCAGATTTTGAGGATTCACCGATTAAATTGTTCAGTTGCGTACAATAACGCCGCACACAAAATTTGGGTGGATTATAACTGGTAAATGGGCGTTCACATCTACCAGTTGAAATTGACCCAAATTTGGTGTGCTGCCTTTGTTAGGCAACCTAACAATTGATCGGTGAATCCCAGAAATTCGGACGAAAAATTTATTTTTGAGCAACCCTACTGTATATGTCAGCCAGTTGAGTAGCCCTGTTTTACAGAATTTACACACAATTTGAAATATTTCAAAATTTGCAGTGTAGCTATATTGCAATCTCAACACTTCTAGTGCTGCGATATTTTTTACTTTCAAAATGCCTGCTTGCCATACTCCACTGTCCTCAACGACACTATCTTTACGGAACGGGGTATGAAATGTGATTGTGTGTCTGTACGGTTCGGTTTTCGTCTCTGTAGCATTGTGAACAAACCAAAGCACTTGATTAAGCCGTGTTTGATAGGAATTATCTGACCGCTACAATCCTGACTTGATATTTATGAAATATTTATACAGATTCAATGTGATTATATTGCATTCGTTTTTCCTATTGATGCTGTACCGTCGTGTCTGAGTATTACACGTCTTCTTGTGAATATTATGTGTGCTAGAAACCTGATCATCTAGCTAGGAGATGTTATGTTACAATGGTTTACGCAGCTAGCAGACTTGGATCATTTTAGAGTTGGTGGCCTGACTGGAGCAAAAGGCTGGTAAACTAATTTGTGAAAATTGTAGGTTGTCTAATTGAGACGCCAGTAATCAAATTCTAATCTGATTATGCAATGTTTCTTTGCTCACATCTTAATACTAATTGCATTTCTGGTTTTCCTGAAAATGCTACAGGCAAACTTTATCATGCGAAACAAGCCAAGATTGCTGTGATGAAGACATTTGCCATTCTATTTTTTCAAATTCTGTACGAACTAAAATTTTTTTCATTTGCTTTGAATACTGGTCTGGTATAGACTGAAATAAAGAATTTTTTTTTGATTTGGAATTGAATTGGATTTTGGTCTCATTTTTTTTATAACGTAGGGTTACCATATTTTGGAGTCGGTGATGGAGGACACTTTCAAAATTTCCACCTTGGAGATGAGGAGTAAATTACGAAAAAATGGCAAATTTATCACACTTCGTGGTCGGTTGACTAGAAAAAAGGTCAACTTTCCGGCTCATCTCCCGAAATACGTTTTTTCCTTCACATTATCCGTTGGTCGACTAAGAAAAAAGTTCCAACTATCCAGCTCGACACAAAAAATAGTTTTTCTTCACAGTTTACGTTGGTTGACTAAAAGAAAACTCTCAAAGCAGGACATTTTCAAAAACCTTGAAAAGCATCATAAGGGAGTACCTACCTATATTTGTGATTAGGTACCTAGGAACTGAACTTAACTTTTGTTTTATATACCATACGAACTGAACTCAGCTTCTGTGCCATTTCTCTCTCATTTGGACTTTGCTTTTATAGTTCTAAATCTGTAAACACAAAGCTAGTAGCTCAACTGACCTGCAGCGAAAACCCACACAAACACAGCTGTTCACACAAGTAAAGCGTGTATTCACGGATTTAGATAATTCCAATCTTGTTGGCAACATCCAAAGCGTCATAGTCCGGAGCAAGCTTCACGTATGCCTTCTTCTTGCCGTCGGGTCGAATGAGAGTATTGACTTTTGACACGTCGATGTCGTACAGTTTTTTCACGGCCGTTTTGATCTGGGGCTTGTTGGCCTGAAAATTGGTGACAGTAAATTTGCTATCCTACGATTATTTGGATAAGAACTGATCGAACAAAATATACCATCGATGGTCGCTGACACTCTTAACAATAATTCCGGACTTGCGGGAGAAACAGAACTTCAATATACAATTGAATAGGATATTTATATTGAAATGAACTCATATTGTCAGGGGTATAATCATCAGTAAATAAGTAAAGAATTATTCTTTACAATCCTTAACGAGTTGCCGACGGTTGAGCTGTATATGAGATTGAGTTAAAACATTTGGCTAATTCAAAGTTTGCTTCTTCAATTTCATTACCACTATACATAACTATTACTATATAATAATAGTAACCATAGTGTAGATTACAATCAAGACACAGTTGCATACCAAGTCATGTCACAGTTATTACATTGAAAAACTGACCACAAAAACAACTATAATAAAAAACCGACCTTGATGTCAACAATGAAGACGAGAGTGTTGTTGTCCTCAATCTTCTTCATTGCACTTTCTGTCGTCAGAGGATGTTGCACTATCGCAAACTGGTCCATCCTAGAACAAATGCATTTTTTGCTACTGTTGCTATAGTAATTACATATATAGATTCTACGCTAAACATTATCCTGGTCAAAGTGCACCAGATTGGCGGAAGTGATCCGTCTGTTCAAGTGAAGATCATTTCCATCAATTTAAAATATAATTTACAAGATAAATCATGCTCACTATAAGCTAATCAAGAAGCTAGGATGATTGTTAACTGAGGGATGAAATCTTGGTATGAGCAAGTGAATTTACTGCTACGTTAGTCCCAGATTATACCATATATGAAATATTTTTATTAGTATATATACTGACACATAACACAGCAAAACATATAGTTGAAAACAATAAACATCAATATTGAAAAGATTCCATGTTCAGTTTCAAATTCGACACTAACCTGTCTCTCTTTTGGGCACTCTTTCGAGGGTACTTGGGTTTCCTCTCGTGTTTGAGCGTTTTCGGGATGTGAAAATGCACAGAGGTTCGGACTTTTTTCTGCCTGTGAGAATGTAGTCCCTTCATGACGGCCTTTTTCGCCTTCAAGGCGCGCTCCTTTGCTGTAATAAGAGGCGGGTATTTAATTTCGGCGTAATTACCAAGATCAAAACCACACTACATGGCTGAATCAATGGCTGCACACGATATAATAAGTTCTTTACCTCCTTTGGGTGCCATCTCGCTGAACAGCTAAGTCGAAAAGAACGTGGATATCAAATCGAACACTCTCCGCAGTAGAGAGTTATGTCCAAAATTACCAAATGTGCAATCGTTCTGACGACGGAACTGACGGACCCGATACATATCATCGGGAGTCAACGGCATTGGTTGATATTTCAATCAATCAATCAAACATGTTTATAAATATTTTCATCGTTTCAAAACATCACAATACTGTGATACAATGAAAAGATAGGAAGGTGTCGAAACAACTTGGAGTATCCTTAAAGATCAGACACCACCTTAGCCTAGGCGAAGTAAATAAGAGGGATGCACATTGCTCATCGAATGAAAAGTTTGAATGAAAAGTAATGCAGAGAATGTAAGACGCAAGCGACAAAATGAGGTTGCATGTGGCGGAGGGTGAGGTCGATGTTAGGTCGTGGTCTGGTAATCCTGAAGACTGGTTAATATTGATTTAGAAGAAATTGCTTGTATTTCGACTATCATTTCAATGCACTACAAAACTGCGATACAATGAAAGATAGGAAGGTCATCATCATCATCATTGGTTTATTAGCAATTTTATCAGTTCAATACACCACAAAAAATGCGATACAATGAAAAGAAAGGAAGATGTCGAAGCGACTAGGAGTTGTCTATGGAATCGGACACCCACCTTGGCCTAGGCGATGTAAATGAGGAGGCATGCACAGTTGCACACTGAATGAAAGTAAAGAAGATAGTATAGAAAAAGGAAGCGACAAGAAATAGGGCGGCATGTCATGGGAAGCGAGATCGATAGGTTAGTCGTGGTCTGGTAATTTTGAGGATGGACTGTATTTATTTAGGTATCGAAACGACTTGTAGTAATATTCGAAATGAGACACCCACCTGGTCCATGTGATGTGAAAAATCAGGGATACACACTGAATGAAAGTAAAAGAAGATTATTTAAAATGACAGGTGACAAAAAGGTGGTATGTTCGCTCGTTCATTCATATTTTGTCAGTTCAAAATTGCGGTATAATAGATCGTATCAACGCCATTAAAATCTCTTGGTTATTGGTCGTGAACTGAACTGAACTCCTCGCTTGTCCTTTTTATGTTACCTCCTATTACTTTTCATTCAGCGTGGATGTATCGATGCTCGGGACCTATAATCTGGAATGCATTACCACCACATCATCATCATCATCATCATTGGTTTATTAGCAATTTTATCAGTTCAATACAC
>ATSW01082453.1:0-10547 GCA_000444245.1 Botryllus schlosseri
CAGATATCCCGCGGGTGCGACTCAATGTGGTGCTGACCTTCAGTAGACAATTAGCATGTATTTTTAGTCGAGACATGAATATTAAGAACTCCATAGAGTAGACCAATATATGTGAAAGCAATGACCTATTTGTCATCAGCTCAGCTATGGGTAACTTTTATTGGGTCCGCGTTGCTAAGACTGCCTGAGTTCGTATAAACAACTTCATGTTTTCACAACACCAATATGGTTGTATAGCACTGGATTATTATACCATACGATGGATCATCAATATCATACGGAACGTGTGGATTAGCATAATGTAGGGCCTACCACCATGTATCACCATACATTTTCATCTATAAATCAAGTAATGTACACCCAAAAAAGTAAATCCGCTCAGTATATACATCGTTTTTACGATATAAACAATGAGACAGAAAGACGCTATCTGTTTTTATTCATCTACGGAAGCATTAAACGTTACTTAGGGTTAGCTTTGAGAAGATTCGTCCTCTTTTTTTAATAAGATTGAAATTTGAAAGCGTCCTTGGAAGCAGGGCCATAACTGCGCACCCCAAATCCCCTAATTGGGGGGGCTCGAGCTCGAAGGGGGCTCCAAATTATTTCGTGAATTAGCAAAAATTATAGAGTATTTTTGAAAATTTATGCAACTGCTGCGCGCGATTTCAAGTTGCCTAATATCTTGATTATTGGGTACTCTCTCCTCAAGAATAAATACGCAAGATTCATAGAAATATGCATATCGGCGTTGGCCATTACCGCGACGCGACGCACCAAGACATATAAAGTTTTAGGACATGTAACACGCAACTCCAACAAGTGTGCCAGAACGATCGGCAGCGAGAAAACCTTGGCCGAAAAGAACTTCCCTTATTCTGACCGAAAACTTCGATATATATATATACAATGTATAATTGTCCATTGGCGACTAAATGGCTGGCGCCGAATGTTCCTGTCCTGGCGATCTGAACCCCACAAGACAAATGCCATCTCACAGGGAAAAATTATTAGCCAGTAATGTCTTTTAGTTTAGTAAGTTTGGGCGATTTCAATATCTTTTGACATTGCAGATAGGTCACAAAAGATCAACGGGCCCGCCCGAAGATGTTTAAATATTATTTATGGGTCCTACCTTTGCCAACACACCTCTCTCAGCTTTATTACCGGTAAATCTGATTACGTGAATAGAGAGAGGATAAAAGATTGATAGCAATATATATGCAATTACCGATCATATTGACCAATTCAATCACTACTTGAAGAATTTTTCGCGAGTCGCGTGTTCGGGCAATGTCAAGTATGGTTACAATACGTCCTCTTTGAGGATTTTTCCTCCTTTTTCAGGTTTTTGAAAATGTCCTCCTTTTTGAGGTTTTGTCCTCTTTTTTTAGAATTTTGGTCAAATTTATTGTCAAATTGGAGTGAGATACCGTAAATCAGCACCGAAGTGAAGCTCCGGTGGGTGTTCCGAGAGCTGGGCCGGAAATATGACTTTTTAGTCAATCACCTGTAAACGTGAAGGAAAAAACTCTATGTTCGCCGCTGAGCGAGAAAGTTGACCTTTTTTTAGTCAACCAACCACGAAGTGATAAAATTTTACCATTGTATCGAGATTTCTGTCCCTAATTCTAGGTTTGAAAATTTTGAAAAAGCGTCCGCCTTTATCGATCCCAAAAGATGGTGGTAACCCTATATCGACTAACTTACCAAACACTGTAAACAGCACACCCAATGTAGCCGACAAGTAGCGACAAACAGCGTATAGCCTGAGGTTCGGTTTTCACACAATGGGGGGCCCAAGACCAACATTTGGGGGGCTGACTAGTTGCTGTTACGGTCCTGCGTATATTAGACAAGGATGCGTTGCTGAATAGGTCCTTTGAATAGTATATTCATTTTGAAATGAACCCGAATATTTTCGGCTGACACTCGTCGGGGGTAATCGTAGTAAACTAGTAGAGAATTGGAAAGAACATTGTATATCAACAAACGTGTCATAAGATATTACGTCACCAGCATGGAATTTCGAATACGAGAGCGTTCAATGTACTATTTTTAGATGGTACACGAATTCCTTTTGTTTCACAGTCTTGGTTGGTGTATTTTGATAAAAGTCGACTCCAAGGCACACAAATTAAAGTGTGAACGGTGAAAACTTCACCCTTGACTTATCCACTTCCCTGCTGCAAAGTGATATTTTGACCACCGTAAATCCATGGGTGTAAAAATTGGTGTATTCATCAGAATTCCACTAAAAAAATACTGCAATACTGCTCTGGTCTATTATAATCGCAGAATGATATTTGTGCTCTGCAGACAAGACGGTGAATATTCGGCACTGCAAAGGACCGCATTCGGGCCGCGGGCCGCCGTCCGTCAGTTTAGTAGCCGCTATTTAAAGGCACAGAGATCATTGAAGTGATGTGCAGCTACACGCTTTTTTTTTTATCGCGAAGACGTTTCATATGAGCACTCAGCGATACAGTCTCAGTGGGCACGGCGATATCACTGCTATAGTAAACGGCATAATACAATTATTGTTTTCGAACACCGTTCCTGAAACTCCAAACCTTGAAATTAGCATCATTACAAAATCTAATAACAATACCACGTGGTATGCCGTAGACTACTCTACGCCTCGACTACAATATTCGATAGAGCACACGCTGATTACACCAGCGCTCCTTAATCTGCGAACACGGTGCACTCTAGGATTCATCAGAATATGCGTGGGTTGCACAAGTACAAAAGGGTGCGCAAGATTGCATGACAAGCATGACTACTGAAGTAGTGGTTTATTGCCTATCCCGCAAGTGATGTTCGCGGTGGTGCCGACCTTTTAGACAGCAATCAGCATATTATTTAGTCGGTAAGTGAATATTAAATATAAAGTAGACCAGAGGTCTCACACACGCGGCCCGCAGGCAGCGTGCGGCATGTTGGATTTCGAAGTATTCGACAATATTTATATACCAATTTTTTTAAATTTGAGAACCTAAAATTCGCTCTAAAACTACTCCAGAAGCCAGAAACTACTTAACAAACTTCACTACATAACTTTCAAAAGTTACGACGCAGTGGAAGATTACCTATTACGTGACATTACTTGTTTATGATGGTTAAACATGACCCGTTGATGATTCGTACTGAAAATTGTGATTTGGACTTGGGCACGACCTTTTGTAGAATTACTCGAACTCGGACTCAATGGGTGATAAAATAAAAATGACTCGAGTTAAGTCGCGTCAAAAGATACAATCAGAGAAAGACTTTTATGACGCGGAACGCCGTGAATTGGTACAACCACGGACGCAACAAACTATCAAAATGGTATGGAAAATAGTAAAATATCAAAAGGTCATAGCTTACGTTTTGTAGCTTATTTAGAGATCGAAGCAGGTCTGCATGGCAACCATTGGCATTATGTTGCCCTCTTAAAGTATAGTTGGTTACATCCTGTGTCATCTTAGGTATATTTATCCACGTTATTGTCGCCAATTAAATGTGGCGAGTATAAAGTAGTCGTAGCCTACGCTTCACAGCTGTAACACAAATGGATTCTTCGGCGATTGGACATTTATATTGCTATGGCATGGTAATCATTATATTCAAGTTGTTATCGATCTGTTCAAATATTCGAAGGTAAATCTAACGCTGATTCAATTTGACTTTGGTAATGACATTATCAATAGCCTAGCCATCAGGCTCACGAGTATACCCGAGCCCCAGATTAGGCTGCACTGCTCAAATGCTCTGATATCAGATCAATATTTGTAAAATTTTAAAATTCTATATATAATTGGAGCACGTCAAATGTCCGCTAGCTGCAAAACTATAACGCGACAGCTTTTACGATGTACTGATTCATTTTTACTCTCGCATGGTGTCTACAAGTAATTAATTTGACAAACTATGCCAAGTAGGCTACAGCAACAATTTTATCCAAATATCTAAAAATGTTATTTTTTTTCGTGCCAGGCGTGGATTCACAATAGGAAATAACATTTTTACAATGCGTATGGAATGTCAGTCTACAGCCTCCCGTCAAATAAGGCCAACTTGGAATTACTTTGAATTCCCCAATTATTGGTGCTACGGCCCGCGGCGCCATCAAAAAGTAGGAAATTGACCCGCGAGCATATTTGAGTTTGAGACCTCTGAAGTGACCAATATATGTGGATTTCGCAGTCGGGTTGAAGCAATGACCTATTTTTTTCATCAGCTGACGTTAACAGTAACGTATTTGGATCCACTTTTAAAACGATGCATGGGTTAGACAAAACATATCTTCAAGTGGGTACCACATCAAAAATGGTCAACGAGCACCTACACTATTACACCACGCGACGCATTCCCAAATACATATGTAGCGTATTAACCTAATACTGGGCCTATCAATACGTGTCCCCAGACATTTACATCTAGAAATCTAGTAATATACATGCTTCAAAATTGCAAGAACATTCACGCGATTATATAACATTTAGCAGCGGTTCTCAAACTGGGGGGTGTCGCGCCCCCCTTGTGGGCGTGGAAGCATATGAAGGGGGCACGAAGCCGCAGTCGACTGAATTTTTTTCACGCCCTGCGCAGTTTATCTCTCTTTCCTAGTTATTGCTCCGAGTCTAGTACGAATTTCATATCCGAAAACTCTCTCTTCAACAGCCATAAATCTATAACCGTTGACGTTGCTAACATACTATTTGTTCTTTTTAATAAGTTGTGATATCACGATAAGGGGGGCGCAAAATATTTCGCTATCATAAAGGGGGGGCGTGTCCTAAAAAGTTTGAGAACCACTGCATAGCATAACCAATGGGAAAAACAGTAGCTATCTGGTTTTTTTCATCAAAGACTGAGTTGTATGTTACTCACCAAGGTTTTCTGTCGGTGTAGTGACAGTATTCGACAGGGCAACATTTGTGGCATCTCCAAAATTATTCTTTGTTGTGGTTGAAGTCAGAATGTCTTCAATTGGCGTGCTACCAATCATTTGATCTTGGCCTGTCGGTAATACCAAGGGAGATTGTGTCATTACTGGTGTTGTAACGCTGATTTTCTGTACTGTACCAATGTTTTCCTCTGTAGTCATTTCGAGCTGAGTTGTCCATTCCGATCTGCTTAAGACAGTGACAGCATTGGATGGACCAGCATTAGTCTCCGATTCGGCAGAATCCTCAAGTACACGCGTGGAAGTATAATCATTTACTGTTTTTTCAATATTGATTTTATTACTAAGGTGTGAATCGAATTCACTAGTTGCTTCGAATTTTGCAGCAGTTGATTCCTCCTTCCAGGCGTCATGGTTACTATCAGTGATAAATGATACATTTTTGTCTCCATTGGCGACGGTGAGTATTGTTATATCGTTGGTTGTTTGCTCACGTTGATCTGATTCAACAGCTGCTGAAGAACGTTCACGGAATCCATCTGAAACATTTTCATGATAGGAAGACGTTGATTCATGGCCTATATATGAGACTGCTGTTGATATGTCTTTAGTCACTGACGCAGTGGAACTTTCGATCGATGGCTGATCCTGATACGTGGTCTGTTTGCCGTTTTCGTCATATGTCGATCCTACGGTGTGTGTAGAAAAACTATCCGTGGTAAATGACGGAGTGGTTTGATCAGATTCAGTTTCTTTTCTTGTAACCAAACTTAATAGGTCAATAACAGATGTCGCAGTAGATTCTTCACTCGCAGCTGTCGAATAGCGGGTTGATTCAGTGCCGAAATCTGCGTTAAAAAAGGAGATTTTAAAACAGAACATGTATGATTTAGGGTCACGATTAAATGACAGCGGAGTAATTCCCTGTCAACATGCAAATATTTTTTAAATCCGTCTCCACACCCTTTCAGATTTTTCTCTAAATTTATATATAACCATAGTCCATAGTATCTAGTTCTGAGTACAGCAAAATTTATTTCGGACAATTTCGTTGAATGGCCGCCGAGTTATTGCAGTTTGAAAAATGATGATTCTGTGATTACTCAACCAAGAAATTTGGCTACACAAAACCTGTGTATGATTGTAACTGATATAGCTCTGAGGTTACGTAGAGTAAAGGTTTGAATTTTATTTAGCAATAATTGTTGGTACATGTTCTTCACTTTCCATGAATTTCCCCGCTCCTCAGTATTGGGTCAAGGTTCAAAACACGATTTCAAAATTGGCATATGTTAAAATCAGTGATGCATAACAATTATTTTCAACTCATCTGGTGCAATTCTATTTAAACCAGGCGTCGTCAACATTCTGCGGCCCGCGACCTGATTTGAGATTTTGGAAGAAAGCTAAGAACACCAATTTGAAATGCTGACATTGACTGCAATCTCTACATGTTTTTGTGTTGTTTCAAAATAAGCTATTCTCCTGTGCCCAACATCACTAATCGACACTAGCTAAAACGGCTCTGGTGATGGCAACAGCATTCCATCGAGGGATAATCGGCTGTTATGAATGGGCACATTGCATTGACTTGCAATGGCCCAAACACTGCCAAGACCAAGACGCTTAGAAAACGGCTCAGGGCAGTGGTTCCCAAACTGGGGAGCGCGCGCTCCTTGTGGGGACGCAACTGAAAAATTTTTTGCGCTTCGCGCGATTTACCTCTAATTCATAGTTATTGCTCTGTGTATGGTCCGGAATTCATCTTATAGAACTCTCTCATCAACAGTCATAACCTTCCATGTCATCAAACTAGCCGTTGGGATTGCTAGCTTTCTGGGTGCATTTTGTGATATGACGATTTTTCAGTATCATAAAGGGGGGCGTGTCTAAAATATTTTGAGACCCACTGGCCTAGGGTTTTTCCACAAGATCAAGCGTTACGTGGAGACGGTCTTTCATCTAGTAACGGATCTCACTAGTCCCAATCTCGACTCGTTAGTCGCTGAAAAGCGTTTCCACGTATCGTGTACAGCTCACAGTTCAAAATAGCTCACCGTCATACTGACGTAGAGTTTTCGAACGTGGTTGCCTTTTTTACATCGATATCGCATGCGCCCCTCGGCCTCTACTAAATTTGAAAAGTGGCCCGCGACCCGATTTGAGTTGGCGACCCCTGATTTAAACCAAAATTCACATGCAAGGTGTCATATGAAAGCTGTTTCCAACTAGAATGCACGAAACTTAGTTTTATTATAGATATTTGACACCAACATGGTTAAAAACATAATATGGTGCATAATGCAAAATAGGTCATTTTTTAATTAATTTCAATTAATTTAATTCAGTGATTACCGGTATCTGATTTTGCCATTATTATACTTCTTACATGATAATGTGTTTCAGTAGTTAATCATTGCCATGGTCAGAAAGTACTTTTATTTATTGCATGTGCATTATGCTTGCAAGGGTGCTTTTGGGTTTACTGACTATCAGTAATGCGAGTCAACAGACAAATAATAATTCAAATCGTCTTCACACCCTCTCGATTTCTCTGCAATATCATGTAGCCTACAACTAAAGTAACCAATTCTGAGTAGAATAGAATTTAATTACTATAACTTTTATCGATCGATTCTTAAGCAATTGCAGTTTGAGGAATGAGGATTGCGTGCTTACTCAACCATGAAGTTTGATGAGTGGAAACCTGTGTATGATTATAACTGCTAAAATCATTACTTATACGGGCTCACGGGCTGCAGGTTGTAATGCTGGTAAGCCCAACTGGAATCTCGGTACGTTTTGCCTAATATAACATGTGAGCAGCAATGATACTCCACGTTGAAGTAATTGATTAAATAATAATAAATAAATAAATAATAAAACATAGTGAGAACACAGGACAACGATTCCATACAGGCTGGTAGGCAATAATGGGTGGTAGCCTACATGTTCTTCATTGACTAGGCATTCCCCTCCGCATTATAGAATTAAGGTTTAAATCTTGATTTGAAAATAGACATACCAGTACATGTATGTTAAAATCAGTTATGCGTAACGATATTTCTAAACTCTCATGGCACGACTCTATCTAACTCAATATTCATAAGTAGGGTGTCATATGAAAGCTGTTATCAATTAGAATACATCAGAATTCGTTATGATTGGAATATAAGACAGGAATACAGTTGAAAATATAATTTGACACTATATGCGGAACAGGTCATGCGCTAGTTAAAACGCATCTTTTCAATGAAGTTTTAGACAAGTGGCAGTCAAATATCACATACAATACCAATTCAGCAACGTTCTACTCTTTCCAAGCTTCCATTTGACACATTCCACGAAAAAATCAGTTTAAATAGAATTACGCTAGGCAGAGTTGCATATTTGTTACGAATGGCCGATTTTGAAAACATGATGACTTTGAATTTACATTTGACCTCTAACCCCCAGTAGTAAAGTTAAAAAGTTAGGTCTATCACACTAAGCATATTCAAAAATATCTTACTGCAGAAATTTAAGTCTGTCTGGCTGCAATTTGATGACTATAATGTCAAATGCAATTAGACACAGGTTCCAAGCTGTATAGCGTCACGGCCGAGTGAGCACAAAATGTCATTTTTCAAATTGCAATAACTCAGCGAATCGTCCGATTTTCTTGAAACAAATTTCGTTATGGTCCAAATTTGATACCTGATCTATGGGAAAATTTTCAATTAGATCTAAAGTGTAGTGGAGACGGGCGTTTGCATGTTGAGAGGGAATTACTCAGCGTGAATTCGGTCGAATAAATTCAGGTCTGTAAATCGAATCGAACACTCATAATAAAGGTGGGTGGCATTTTATCTTCCCGACATTCAGAAAAATCAATTCGGCAATACTTTCATAGCCCCCACTGGAGTCTCGGTATGTTTTGCCTGATATATCAGGTGAGCAGCGATGATTCTCCAAGTTACAGTAATTAAATAAAAAATTAAAACGTGGTGTGAGCACAGGACACCGATTCCATACAGGATCGTAGCAATAGCTAATATACAAGTCGCTAAGAATGATCAATTTGTAGGAACTCTTATCCTACTGAGTAATTAACTTTAGAACTCTCATTTCATTACTGAGAACGCCAGACAAGTACAGCAACAGTATAGATTGTAACCGCATAAATTGAAGCCTATTCTGGGTACACAACCACGTTGCACTGTCAGCTGTCGACGCTTCGGTTGTAAGTCAAACACGGGTCTTCTTGGATGAAGTACAGTTTTTTGATGATACAAATTCCCAGCGAAAAAACAAATGACCGAATTTCCTATACCAAATACTAACACAATCGATTACGACAGTTAAATACACATCAAAGACAAAGATAACCAAGATAACCCTAACTACAACAATACAGTCGTAACTAATACACATCAAATGTCACTCCTTTTACAGCACAACGCGCTGTTCCAAATGAATCAAGCACACGTAGTTGTGAAATACACTAAACCATTGATGCGTCACAATCAAGAAGCAGTGGCGTATGGCGAACTCATTAAAGGGTGAAATTATGCGACAACATAGATAACTAACCTACGGAGGTTAGTTATCTATAGCTACAGTTAATTTTTAATCATAACAACAATAATAATGAACGTGCTCTCTAACTCGCACCTTTTAAGCGTGCAAATCAGACCGGTACGAAGGTATTGGAATGCTAGCATTCCAACGGTAACACGCCAGGAATAAACGCAATACATTTCCGGGTCGCGATCGGTTAGATATAGTTTGTAGGTGTATTATGTGCAGCTACACCGACACCAAACTATTAGGAATCGGAAGCTGAATTTCAGGAAAATCCGAAACAAGGACACGCTTGCCATGCAAGAGAGCAAGCGCTGTTTACATCTGCGATCTGCCTTTGGTGCACTCTATCGCCTAAAGAAGCTGGTTCCAATAGCCTATCACATCTCCTACCCGTTTATCATGCGCTCGTCCACTGCCATCTTACATATGGAATACCAGTGTGGGGCTGCTCTTACAAGAAGCATATCAACAAGCTCCAGGTATTACAAAACAAAGCCATTAGGATTATATCTAATATACCTAGGCACGTAGTACGGTAGTGTCAGTCCTGAATTTAGAAAATTGGGCATTCTCAAGGTCTCGGATTTGTATTAATTTGAAATTGTAAAAATCATGAAACAATATAACGAAAGAACATTACCTGACTATTTCGACAACTTTTTTCAATGCCCCAATTCAATTCACCATTATAACACAAGATTCTCACAGAATCAGTCCCTATTTGTTAAATTGAATTCATCAAGACTGTCAAGAAATTCCCTATCTCATATAGGTGTGAAATTTTGGAACAGCGTACCAACTATCTACCGTCCTCTTCCTTATAGTTTAAAGCTCGCTATTGCAAATTTATATTATCCAAGTACTAAGAAGAAAATATCTCATGACCACAGTGATGTTGTTTGTTGTTTTGTTTCATTTTAAATGTTACAATAATATTACCACTGTGTACATGGGTCAAATTGTCTTATCACACCGTCCTACCAGAGATGAGCGGATTTGAAATTTTTATGTCCTAATCCAATCCAAATCCGAACCTTCAAATCCAAATCCTAATCCATAACTTTTTCATATTCAAGTCCATGTCCAA
>ATSW01082513.1:0-26713 GCA_000444245.1 Botryllus schlosseri
TTTTTGTGGTGTATTGAACTGATAAAATTGGTAATAAACCAATGATGATGAACTAACAGTCTAACAGCAAAAAAATGAAACATAACTTTATTAAGAGGTATATACCATACGTTAAGGGGGTAAAAGTTGACCGAGACGGAGATAGCAGTGGTTACAAATTTCGAAAAAAAAATTAGCGTCGAAAATTGTAATGATTGATTTCCCAGGTAGCACGCCTACTTGGGTACCACGAGGTATCAAGGTGAGATGAATTGTGGTAACCAGCTGGGGAAACCAAGGGGGAACCGTACATTTTTGGCCCCATATTACAGAGGTATTTTCTGGGGGACCATGTGGGTAACCCACTTAGCTGGCAGCGAAGACAATAATACGACCCCGGTCCTTGTAGCAGTGGCAGTAGCAGTGTAAGTGGGCCGAGAAGTCGACGCAGAGATGTGCTAGGCGATGTTAGGTAAACCCTACTTAACATTGTATATTGTACAGTACATACCTGAAACCTGCTACCTGCAATCACGCAAACCAATATATACGGTAATCTGAGTATATAATAACCTTTACGGTGGGTGAGTGAGGCCGTCATCACTGTTTAAGTGTAATCGTTGAGTTATATTTTCAACTGAACAAGACACACACAATGTACAATACGATAAGATAGAAAGCGATGTAATGAACAGATAGGAGGATGCTGACCGACGCGCAGTTGCCGTCTTTTAGACTGACATCTACCTCGGCTTAGAGTGCCCGCCGTCACAGTTAATCTCGATGTTGATCATTTTCGAGGCCAGGGCCCTTGCTAGCGATTTCCATAACTTGTGTGTGAGTGCATTCTTTCGTCGAGTCATTCTCGGGTCTCATGTCGCAAGAAGAGGAGCCCGGACAAACCTCCGACGGGAGTCGAACCGAGGCCGCCCGATTCTTAGGCGCTTATCGTCACCAGTACCCGAATTCAATTCATATGGAGGTGGAATTCAATTTGGAAATGTCCTAGCGACCAGCATCGCAAATGAATAAATTGGAAACCGATTATAATATGACTTTACTATATAGATGAACAAACCTTGCTGTAGGAAAATATAAAAGAAGCATCTATTTCGGAAAACTATTCGGTCACATGTGGGAGCCGTATGAAAAGTCGACCATTCTTCATTGACGAAAATAACAAGTTCCAATTATTTGATCACAGAAATTTTACGAGTAAAATTATTCCTGAGTTAAAAATAATAAATACAGATAAGGGGTAAAGGTAATGGGATCTACGCTAGAAAATTATAACGCACGCTGTGAGGAATTGAGTACTCTAGCAACGGAAATTTAAGTTCACTTCAGTGTGACAAACGGTCAATTTTAAATAGTTCAAATCACATTGAGGAGGTAAAGCATGGTAGGGGTTTTAATGTTCGAGGTTCGAGCAACCAACAGGGATAGCATAATAGCTAGAAAACTTTACTACATACGGAACCACCTTTATTATTCGATGAAATAAACCAAATAACATTGATGGAAAATAAGGTTGGTTCCTGTGTGGGTGATATATGGGAAATCTGAGCTCCTCTATAAGTGGGTTTCTCATGTTTCAAGATGATTTGATATCAAAAACTCAACAAATATACCTTCCCCGTGTTCAAATTGATAGGTACAATTAGAAGAGACTTATTGCAATCTACCTGGGATTGGTATGGTATAAACACGCATCTTTATGGATGGAAATCCCGCTTGGTTTCGATGTGGGTTACATGTTACTAACCCATTCCGATCATCCATCCCACCTAACCACTTAAATTCCACCTGGATACCAAGTGGGCGTGCTAGCTGGGCTAGGCTAATTTATGGCTGCTGAATCCTATTCTGTGCTAATAATTTCTCCATCACGTCAGATTTTTTCCGCAATAATTCTTCTCATTTTCATAAATTTATTATCAACTTCCAGCTTTCGTTAGTGGCATCACGGTTAGTATACAATAGCAACAGATCAAATATTGTTATTGAAATCATCTATTATGAAACGTGGGCTGTTGTAATACAGAATGAGTGAGTTTTCGGGGAACTTGAATACAGTGATTATTCTCTATAATCGTTCAATCAGAAGCTCTTTTCGACCCATAAAATTACACTGGTCAACAAATTTAAAAATCCACACTAAATACCATATTGGAACAGAGGCAGAGATGTTTTTAAATGGTATCGAACTTTTTGTTTGTGTTTTGCAATATTAAACGCCAGTTCTATATACAAAAAGCTTTACATTTTTGGCGATTTCTGATTTGCCGTAATATTTTAATATGAACCTGAGCAGTGGTTCTCAACCTTTTTTGTATTCGCGGACCCCTTTTTACCCCTTGGCACGTTTTTGGTCACAACTTTTTTTTCCCAAGGTAAAAAAAGTGACAAAACCTATCATCGAAAAGCTGGTAAAATTATCTTTCCAACGGTATATAATACGTCTTTATAAGAATTGTTTCTAGGTTGACCCGTTTTTAGACCAAATTCTACAGGACTACTTGTGAACTGGAAAAGCCTATAGCTACCAACAAGTTGTTAAAATTGCTTCCAACCGACAAAAGTTACGGTCTTATATTGTACTTAATATTGTATTGAGACACATGGACAATTTTCATTCGCACTATTCGCACCACGCTTGTCATTAGCACTCATCCCGATTTTTCATCCGCACCGCGCTTTGTCATTCGCACTGAAATTTTTTTCATTCGCACAAGTGCGAACCGTCACACAGGTTGAAAAGCACTGGCGCAGGTTTACACCGTATCTGATACAACTTCTCCGTATTGCTCTTCGACCAAACTACGGGCTATATAATATGGGGGAGGGCACCATACCATGGTATTTCCTAACACGTGGGCTGTTCGAGTAAACAGTGGATCAGTATCGCATTTTCATATCAATACTATCATTTTCATCCCATGATGCGAACGAATACTTATGCTATCGAAAATTGCATACCTCCTGGTATGCATCAATATGTAATCAAACTCTGCACCGTTCGCATAGCTCAATTCGCAACTTTTGACAATCAATGCGAACGAATTACGATCGTTTTCACAGCTACTTACTTACTTGAGTAGATTCAGATAATACTCGTCTGACAATACTTCTACTCGTACTTCAGTAGCTTTATTCGTCGTTACTTCTACTTCTACTTGAGTAACTTTCTTGACAACTTTGACCACTCTGTACATCAGACATATAAAAGAGAGCTGCGCTGTGTACAGCTGTTGTCGGCGCGTTCTCTATGCCATACATGCTCCAAAAGTCGTAGCATACTAATTATTTGAATGCTTTCTTTTTGGTGAGCGAGGCTTGGGTCGCGAGATGCTAATAAAACTAAAATTTGGGTCGCGGTCTAAATTGCTTAGGAACAAATGTTATAAAGTTTGGCTAAAGTCGAGGAGCTTGCATCTCGGTCACAACACTGTGCCTTCCTACCTATCAAGGCCCGACCTTGCGATCTTGTCAAAATATACCACTGGTTTCCTGATATGAAAGTAATTTAATAGCTCACTAATGCACAAGCACACACCAATTTAAAGGTAGCTAATTCTAGTTTTCCGACAGTAATTCAATATTCCCGGTACTGGACGATTGTCCTCCTTCGACACCTTTCAGTAAGCTATATCTTTTCATTTTATCATGGAAAACAGTTTTCCATGATTTTATCTCAATCTTGTGGTGTTTTGAAATGATAAGATTAATAATAAACTGAAACTGACACTTATAGAACACACGATCTGTGCATATACATACCATGAGTGCATCATAGGCAGATGCCGCTGGACAAAAAAGGTGCAAAAATCACTTTGCAAATCTTTCCAAGTCTTGCACCACCCGTTCATACTATCCCAGAAATGCTGAACGCCAAGCGGGAAAGCCAAACACACGCCAGTTTTACTGATCGGGTAGGCCTATTAGGTCTGACCCGGCCGGTGATTGAACCCACGACCCGCCGATCAGGAAGCCAAAAGCTCGACCATGATGCGCAAATCTTCAATTTTATAGATATAGAAGATAATGTATCGAGTTAGTCGAAAACTTAAATAGGCTATATCTAATTATATATGCGTATGGCACGACGCAATATTCCACCGAATTCAATTCGACCACATGCCTGAGTTATTACGAACCGAATTTCTTGTAAGTCTGTCACGCTTTTGGGCATCTTGCGTCCACTGATGGAGCCCGATATTAGAGTATTAGATTCGGAGTAATCGGGTAACTAGCAACTTGATAAAACACTATCACATAATCTGGCAAGAATATGAAAAATTTTGGTGAATTTTTTTTGTTAGAAAATATCATGATGGCCTTGAAATTATTCGTGTGCTCCATGAACATTCAAGTGCACTGTTGAGTAACTTGAGCTGAGCTGTCTCATTACTTTCATATCGTTTTTGTACTCTTTACCCTCTATGTTGTAACTTGATTTTGCGTATGCATTGAGGTTTGAGGTGAGCTTCGACATGCAGCAGGACGGAGAAGTGACAACTACTGGTGATTCCAGCGTGAAAACATCTACATCCGCGCATGAAAAACCATGGACGCGGCCATGGGAATTGAGCGAAATTCGGGAGCACGCGCCCAAATGGAATTTAGCCGCCGACGCCGGCCTTTTGAAATACCTCGAAGCGTTTTCGATCGACTTCATGCGTAAGGCGCAAGAGTCCACCAAACAGATCAACGACCTGATGCACGACACTAACATGGCCGACGTGAAAGTCCGGAATGTAACAGGAAAATTCATGACCCTGAGCGATTCCCAGTTTATCGAAAATCGGGTCTATGACGAGGATATCTCAGCTGATGCTAGTGCAGATGGTGTTAAAAACGAAAACGAAAGTACCGAAGGTGATATAGATCCATTTCCAAAATTAAAAACGGCTATTCAAATAGGCCTTAAAGTGTTGGAAGACTCGTTTGATATACTAGATCCAGACGCAGCCAACTCGGATATAGACTCGGACCTCGATTCCGATGAAGAACAGGGTAACGGCGTCCCTGAACAAGTAATATATGAACCGAAAGATCCTTACGTTGCAAGACCGCTTCCACATTTAATCGGAAGTAGAGGTTTTCTGGAGTCGGATGATGTAGGAATTCGTGATTTGCCCAGTGACGATGAAATAGCGCAAGACGATCAAGGCAGTATCAGTGAATCGGATGATGACGTTGAAAAATTGTCGTATCGCAAAGATTCTATTTCCGAATCCGAATCTGACGTGTCCGATGTTTCCGACTCTGATTTCTCGGAAGATGAAGATCATGAACCGGCAGCGACCAAGTTTTCATCGTCTTCAGTTAGCGATGATGCGGACTTATTTGCCGAAAGTGATTCGGACGAAAAGGAAAAATTTCCTGTGCATAAAGCCGCGTCTAAACCTAAATCAAAGAGTTTGTCGAAACGTGCGGAAAAGGCTAAAATCGTGCCCAAAAACGAAGATCTTTTCGATTCTGATGATGATAATGATCTTTTTCAAGATTCAGGAGGATTGTTTGGCAACGCGCCTAACCTGTTCGATAAGAAATCCAAAAAAGGGGGATTATTCGATGGTGCCGATGTCAGCGATGAGGATTCTCCCCAAAATTCTGTAGACAGTCACGACGACGAGAGTCAAAAGCTATCCTCCGAAGAGGAAGATAACGTACCCGCCGAACATCCTGTCAAGGAGGAAAAGTCTTCGAAACCGATGGGCGGAATCGCGTTATTCGGTGGTGCACTTAACAAGGAACTTCTCAAAAAGACGAGAAAGGACAGCACCTCTTCAGATAGCGACTCTCAATTGTCCGAAAAGTCCCCGGGGAAAAAGGCTGATGATCTATTTGCAGACAGCGACGAGGATGATCTATTTTCCGAGAAACCGGCTCCGAAATTAGAGGCCAAAAAAGACGAGTCGCCTCCTGCGAAGAAAAAAACGTCGGAACGCAAACCCGTCTCTGGTTTATTCAGTGCTGACAGTGACGAGGATGATCAATTTTCTAGAAAACCTCCAGAGAAATCGAAGTACGGAAAGGACAAGTCGCCTCCTGGCAAGCAAAAAGCGCCCCAACGTAAACCTGTATCTGATTTATTCGGCGATTCTAGTGATGATGATAATGATATGCTGTTTGGTGACGCTCCGAGCAAGCCAGCGAAGAAAACAACCCCCAAACAGTCTCTACAGACAGATTCTCCGAAGAAAAGCGCAGCCAAGAAACCAGCGATATTCGAGTCTGAATCGTCAGACGAGGGTATGTTTTCAAGAAAGCCTCCAGCCGCTAAATCAAAACAACCCGGCGCTGGTAAAAAAGCGAAAGACCTTTTCGACAGTGACTCTGACGATGATTTTTTCACGGATGTAAAGTCGACCCCGAAACCGAGCGCCAAAACAAAGAGCTTTCTCGATAGCGACAGCGGAGATGATCTGTTTTCAAGTACAGGTACGTCCGCAAAGAAAGATGCAAGTGTTCCTGCAAAAGTAACCGCAAAACCAGACGCTCTCTTCGACGAATCCGATCATGAAGATAAGCCAACGTCTGCGAAATCGGTAGAGGCGAAAAAATCCAATGATTTATTTGATTCGTCAGATGAAGACCAAGAGGAAAAGCAGGACACCCCACCTCCCGCTAGGAAAAAACCGGCAGGGGCTGTGTCTATGTTTGCGGGTGGTTTCCCTGGCGGTGAACTGTCCGCCGCTATACTTAAACGGCGTGGCGTGTCGGATGCGAGCACCAAGTCTTCGAACAGTGATTTTTCAGATGCCGAAAAATCGGCCGACAAGAAACTGAGCGATATTTCGGAGGACAAAACAGCGAATGAAGAGGAATCTGATAAAAAATCGGGTGCGCCGTCTGTGAATACTCGGAAATTGTTGCCTAAACTGCCGCAGACGTCTTCGGCCGCAGAAAAACCGGGCGACAAAAAATCAAGTGACGTTTCGGGGGAAAAAAAGAAGAAAGAAGAATCGGGAAAAAAACCGGAAGTCGCGTCTGTAAATTCTCCTAAATCGTTGCCGAAACTGCCTCCGAACACGACTGCGAAGCCCTTCAAGCCTCGGGTTAAATCTCCGCAGAGCTCGTCTGTCAGTAATATCCGTAACGCATTATCGATCAACCCCGCGTCTCTGCTACCAGGCGCGGCGCCAAAGCCGAAACCCGTTGTGCAAACCGAGATATCTTTTGACAAACCGCCCACTGTTAACACGCTGGAGAGCGTCAACAAGACCAGGGCTAGGGGACAGAGGAATCGGAGACCGCCCACGAGACATTCAAAGGGCCGACCCGCTTCTAAACCAAGTCCCATGGGTGAAACGTCTCCTGTGAATGAAACTCCGAATGCAGACAGCTCGTCAAAGTTAGATTCTGTGGATGTGTCAAAACCTGCGGATGCAGTGTCTGTAAAACAAACAGATACGTTTTCGACTGCACATAATAAAGATGCTGACTTTGTGGACAATCTGTTTGATGCCGGTTCACTCACCGAAAAGCCGAAAAGTCTGCTCGATTCTGCAGATCTGGACGACGAACTCTTCTCTGGATCATCTCTTTTCGCGAAAACACAAAAGGCTGCAAGTACATCAAAAGCGCCGAAGTTGTTTGATGAGGATATTTTTGGTGACGATGATGATTTCTTGTCTGGCTTCGATTCGAAGAAAAAGACAAAGACTGAAACAGTGGCAAAAGTCGCAAACGATGAGGACGATGACATTTTCGGAGATCTCTCCATCGGTAGTGTGCCGAAGAAAAAAGACAGCGGCAAAGGGGATAAAGCAGTTGCCAACGTTGTTTCAGACGATGATTTATTCGGAGATGATGTTACTTCAGTGCCGGCTACCGTCAAGGAACGGTCTTCGAGCAAAAACAATTTCCTGGAAGATGGTGATGATATTTTTGGAGGAGCCAGCACTTTAAAATCGAACTCAAAGTCAATTACAAAGTCTTCCGATGACATTGACATATTCGGCGAGGCGCATTCTACGAAAGATTCCAAAAAGCCAGTGAAAACTAAGCCGCAGGCTGACGACGATATTTTCGGCGACGATATTTTTGCGAGCGCAGCCCCGAGTAAAAAGAAATCGAAGAAAGCTGACAAAAAGCCAAAAGCTGGGAATTCGATTTTTGATGATGACGACGGCATGGATGACATCTTCGCCACAACTTCGTCTAAGAAAAAGAAGGCGCCTTCGAAATCTGCCAAGAAGTCGGCCGCAGCTAAAGAATCTAAATCCGAGCCTTCCCCAGTAATAGATGATCCACTGAGTATGCCGTGAACTTGCTAAATCAACTGCAAAAACACAGACACCCGCATGGTTATGCTTATGCATGTCTATTTGGGTTGTTCAAAAATAACTTGGTTAATTGATAAAATTGGTAGGTTTGGTAAAAAACGCTTTGCACAAGCTTTGGCTCAATCCCAACCTTTAGCAAAGCTATAGAGTTACAGAATTTCAAATTTATTAAGAAAAGATTTTTTTTTCAAATTATACTGGCTATGCTATGAAATTGTCAAGTTGTCTCAGAAAACAATGGATACCAATTTTGGCCCCATTCCAACCCGTAGAAGCGAAGATATTGGAGTGTAAATTTTTGATTTTGGGAAATTCCTGAATCATTAATTTTAGAACCACCCATCGTAAATACTGTCACGTCACATCCAAATTTCGCTACTCCAAAAACTTCACTTTTGCCGATTTGAATTGGGCCAAATTTGCTATGTACCGTTTAATTATACAACTAAACAATTTCACGACATAACCAGCGTAATTTGGAAAAAATTTAGTTTTAATGAATTCAAAATTTTCCAACAATAATAGCTGCGATGCTACAGGTCGGAATTGAGCCAGAGTTGGTGTGCAACATTTCCGTAACCAGCCTAACAATTTTATCAAGTACCCAGTAAAATTTGAGGAAAAAGGTTATTTTTGAACAACCCTAACGCCTATACTGTTGGTAACAAATTTCGACTATTCTAGGCTGCATAAGTGCATATGAATCATTTCAATGTGTATGTGTATTTTGACGCATTCTATATTTGTAACAAATTGGAATCCAACAATGATTATTCTGCCAGAGATTATATTTTCATTCACATCGATATATGATATATTTCGGTTACATGGAGATGATGGCGGGGGACTTCCTGCGCAATGTAGCGCCAGTGATATTTGTTACCAATTATATCTGACTCTGCTGTAGTCAAATTTTTGTATCTTCATTATTTTACTTTCGGTTTATCATCAAGTGCAATGTATTTTCTCCAATCTGTATTTACCCTGGCAAATATCGGTCAAACTGATCAGAGTATCCTTTGAATGAGCCATAGATGGGGCATAGCGTATATCAAATTGAATAGCCTACCTGATTACTATTTGTGACCGTGTTATTTTGTGGTGATCGCAATATAATATCCTGTGTACTTGTCACTTGGAAAGTATTAATAAATGGTGTAAGAAATTAGACAATGTGCCGTGCTCAAATTAGTCTCAAGGCTCCCATAAATAAATTTTGTTTGGAATGTACAATGTGAATCATCCAATCCTTTACCTGGATGTATATCCCGTTTTTCATCGCAGTAAGTTCCAACAACGCCGTCGTCAATTTGCAGCGTTCCGATTCCCCGCACGGCTTGTCAATTAGAATTTGTTCATACTGTTAACGGCGCATTTTGCCTAACCGATTCCGTCGCCTGTGATTTGATTTCTATGTATCGAGTAAATCCATTTCTATTTGTTGATCTAGTGAGATTATCGAGCCATGAGATTGTTACCTTTAGTTGCGTGCGTCGCAGTTTTCTGTGTGACGGTGCATGCGAAAGTAGACAAACTGCAAATCGGAGTCTTGAAAAGGGTGGAATGCGAACGTAAAAGCCGGAGCGGAGATGTGCTCGATATGCATTACACCGTGAGTATTTTGTGGGAGATACTTATCTTAGAACTATGCCTCACTGCAGACTTGAACAGCTACGTCATTCTAGTTGTCTACTAAGAACAAAATGCTGGTAATCTAATTCCAATCGGATTTGTGAAATTTTCTGTCCTATATTTTGATTCTAATCTAGTTTCTGGTTGTCCTGAAAATACTACAGAACAGAATGGAGCACAACGAGCCTAGCTCGGTGTACAGACATTTCCCGTGCTCATGCTTATGAGAATGAACTGAATTCGATTCAAATTCCTAGTTTTCGCGAATTTAGTAATTCTAGTGTAATTTGGAAAAGAACCGTCCAATTCTAGATTAATTTTGAAAAAGGTGTGTAGCTGTATTTCTAATCTAATTTGAAAAGCTGAAAATTTCCTAGTCGTCCAACTATACCTCGGTGTCAATGCTGTACAATTTCGAACTGCGGCGATAATACCCCTCCAAATATCTTAAGTGTATGGTGGGGGAACATTTTATCCGAGAACGTTATCATAAATATTGTCACCAACGGTTTTTACATGCAGTAATTCATTGTTGGGAATTGTAGACCTGCCAGGCTAGCACTGGGAAAAATGGAGTATCGATCATTTTACCATCATGAGCAATGTGAACCTCATACGTGACCACAAATAAAATATTGCCAGTCACACTTCCCCAGAAATGATGTCATCTTTCTTAACCAGAACTACAACATAACATATTGTGATGCTGTTGCGGATTAATCGCAATCGTACTAGTGTGAAATGTCCTTTTTTGATGCTTACATGTCTCGGTTTCGAAAGTATGTTATCGATTATTATTTTCGTTACCTGTCAGGGTACGCTGGAAGATGGGTCGAAATTCGACAGCTCACGGGACCGCGATACTCCTTTCACCTTCACTCTAGGCAAGGGAATGGTCATCAAGGGTTGGGACAAAGGTCTTCTCGGGTGAGGAAGCCGGAAGGGATTCTGTAATAATTATAGCCCGACCGATCATCTGCAATAATGCCGATTCAATATCGGAAATTTTTTTGATGTCACAACACATTAGTAGCGAGTTGAAGAACTCTGATATATTTCTACTAGATTGGGAATATTGATGTATTTCTTCTAGCCTTCAGGCTTCCAGATGCAGCCTTTCGAGTTGAGCTCATGCCTGAGCATAGCAATGATTGTTGAGCTAGTGATCTGTTTCATTGGCATTGGCTCAAAAATCTGATATCAGTTGGGTAATAATTAACAGAGATGCGACTGTCAGACTTGTACAAACTGCCAATCTTGTTAGCTGACTGTCCACTAAATTACAGTTTTTCGAGTAGTTGTAGTTGCAGCTTTTGAAAAGCGAGTAGTTCTTGTTCCAGTAGTTTGTATAAGTCTGCCGACAGTGAGACTTTACTTCTCATTATTAAATGAACCATTTCGTATATTGACGCCACGTCTTGATAACATTTCCATGTAATGCAGGTCTGTCCAAACAGCTCTGGGAAAGTATCGAGTTTTTCCAACTGTGGGGATCATAATTTCGTTATTTATATAGCCAAACCTTATCTGTATTTTGTTACCATTAGAATGTGCGAAGGAGAGCGAAGAAAGTTGAAGATTCCCAGCGACATGGGTTGGTATCGTTGTTTGTTTTCGTAATAATATCTTCATCAAACATTGTGAATTGACAGGATACGGTGATCGTGGATCTCCGCCTAAGATACCAGGTTGGTGCAATGCTTGTTTCTTAGTTTTCATGTAGCAAGACCATGTAAAACTATGCCATGGTATTACAATGACATTTTGATACTATTTTCCACTGAGGAAGGTACATATTTGAACTTTGACATAGTGCATTCTGCTGTGACGTCATAACGAGTGATACTCGAATACTCGACTCAAGCGAAATACGTGATTCAGTATCGAATCACGCAGGTACTCGATTTTGCCGAGCCCTAATCACTATGCCGTTGGATTTCAGGTGGCGCCACCCTCATCTTCGATGTAGAGTTGTTGAAGATCAAAGATAAAGACGAGCTTTGATGCGGTCGTTTGCCGGCGAATTGCAATTGTCTCGAGAGAGGCCAACTATAAGTGGAATATGGCCAATGAATGTTCAAACCGATGCAATAAAACTGAAGCTGATAAACATTATGTTATTTTGATTCAGGATGTACGGTGCTCAGGCAGTCATGTTGTAAGGGTCCGCGAGGGATCGAGTAGAAGTTTCTAAACATCTATTCAAACTATCGTGCACCACGCTTCTAATGCTGCAAATTGCGAGCAGGTAATATTGTTGGCGAGGAAGTCACTAGAGCAGGGGTGTCAAACTCAAATTACGTCGCGGGCCGCATTCAAATCTTCCAATCGCTCGCGGGCCGCACCTGTCAACTGAATCCCATTCCTAATTCCCTTGCTTTTTACTTTATTTCCAAGCATATATAAACGATATTACACTGTATCACGGGATGTAGGGGTTTTATTCGCGAACAATGCATTTGTTAAATATATGATGATTGGCCGGTTGAACACATTTATGAACCGCTAAAACAGTGGCGGTAACGACGATATAGGTTGGCATATTTGTAGGTTGCTTTTGCGGTAGTGATAATCTGGCGTTAGCCATGTGTTTTGTGTAATTGTGTATACAAGAGATTCAACTGTAAAGGCGGACGATGGTATTTGGTTCATTATTATTATATCGCAATTCGGGTTTGTCTGGATTCCGGGGACCTTTTGAGTTGGACGTGGACACAGCGGTGCGACCACAGATATTCAAATATTTTTGTGTGGATAATATATTGTCCATGTAAACTCCATATAACGGTTTCGCATTGTCGTTTTCGCTTTTGTGAAAACTACTTATTGTTCCACATTTTCTATAAAACTCTGAACTCAATGTGCACATTTTACCTTCAGGAATTGGATGTCAATGTGACCTACTTGTTCCTAGTAATGAATATAACTAGATTGAAACCACAACGCCACAGTTGTTATAATGTTATAATGTGGCTCATGAACATTTGCTTTCTTGAAAGATTATTTAATGGAAGCGAGATAGTGTAATGGTTATGCGTCTGGCTTCTCGAGCGGTAGGTCGTGGGTTCGATTCCCGGCCGGGTCATACCAAAGACTCGAAAAATGGTATCCGCAGCTATCCTGCTAGGCGCTCAGCAATCACGGATAGCATGGAGGAGAAAAAAAACGGGGGCGCAGACTAGATGACCTCATGGGGCCGTATCGCAACTCCGTCGTCAAAGCATCTCGATGGTGCAGGCGAAAAAGAATATCATATCTCTCTCTCTCTTTCAAAACATCTCAACATTTGTTACAAATGTGCTGGATATTATAAGCATTTTCAATCTACTCAGAATGGCTTCGCGGGCCGGATGAAATCGTCCGGCGGGCCGGATGCGGCCCGCGGGCCGAATGTTTGACACCCCTGCACTAGAGCCAGCATTGGAGTCTTTCTGAGAGAACAATATTTTGTAGATGAAGCGATATTCTCTCCTTTGTCGAAATTTTTCGGCTAGAGGCAGTACGTGAATAATATATCCCATCCATTTATTCACATTCAAACGCCAGCTGATTGTTTCCAGTCCAGCAGTAATGCCACATCAATCGCCCTTCACAAAACAACCGAAGAGTGCAGTAGACCCCTCTTGGACGAAACATTCGTAGAAGTGACGGGTCGATAAATATCGGTCGGAGTTGGCCGATACTGATATTTCTACCGTGACAAATATCTGCTATACGACGTATCACGTATAGATCGGGCCCGGACGTAATACTAAGCTGAGTTCTAGTTCATGCCTTCATAATTGTTCGGTTCAGTTTATTAGCAATTTTTATCAGTTCAATACACCACAAAAATTGCGATACAATCAAAAGATAGGATTTATAGGAAGGTGTCGAAACGACTTGGAGTAGTCCTTGGAATCAGACATCCACCTTGGCCTGCGATCTAAAGAGGAGGCATGTACAGGTACACTGAATGAAAAGTAAAGGAAGATAGTAGGCTACTTTCACTTGGTTATCTCAAGCTCCCCTGTCGTCGCTGAAAGCGCCTAATTTCCATTTACACCGAGCCAGAGGCCACCGTGTCAGGAAGTTGTGTGATGAAATAGCGAATCATACTTCTCGTGGGTCAATACGCTCAAGGAAGTATCTAACAAGGTGCTATCAAAACCCTTCGTACCAAATCGGTATCTGATTTACTGCAGGACACGCCAGCGCTTCTTGGCTCCATCGCGGTGCCGCGAATAGAACGTACCATAGGATCAGTCGTTTCGACAACCTGTTCATGGCATCAGTCTTCTGGTGTTTTTAAATGATGAAATTATTAATGAACTGATAGCGATAGGGCCTTTCAAGGTGTACCGTACATTCAATACAACACAGCAAGTGTTGTCTCAAAACCAATCGAATGTTGGCGTGCAGAACCCCGTCCACTACTTCCATCGTGTCATCAATCATTGGAATCACAGTATCCTAGGCTGCTCATGCTCACTGCTATTCATAACTACTGCAAACTCACAAACTACAAGCAACCCATAGTAAAATTAAGCCATTAATCAGAATCAGAGACGTAGCAACGTATGACACCACGACTCGTGCTCAGCGTGTATTTACCGACTATGAAGAACGAATAACGAATGATGCGTTTTCTGAAAAGAACACGAACAGCCCCGAGTATCGCGACCATATTGAAAAGACAAAATAAAGCTGTTGACGTAATCATGCTTCGACTCATGTCCGGGGATCTGACTGCGCATGCATAGGAATATTGCGTTTACAAGAAAAACTCCGCGCTCTCGACCGGATTACATATCTTTGCCGCCACGATTTCATAAGTGCCGAAGAGCAAAATGTCATAGACTTCAAGATTCAACCGCACTGGGGGCAGCAACTGTTTTATTCTCTCCGCAACAACCATTTCCGGCATGCTCATGTTTTCCATGATCATCGACAGACAGCTCGGACAAAGTCTGCAGAGTTTCGGACTCGGACAGCACCGGCAGAGCTTCCCCGCCTTCGACGTCCGGAGCCGGACTCTTAGACGCAGCTTCGCCGACCATTTGCTGGGCGATCTGCCATACGTACTCTTCCGCCCGGGTGTAAGAGTCGACGCAGAAATCGCGGCAAGAAGACAAGATCTTTTTCGACTCGATCTGCAGTTTGATCGCTAGTTTCGCTCGGGGCGAGCTGTTGGCGTCGGACAGCATTTTTTCCAGCTCCTGAAATATTTCACAAATCACGACGAGCTTCTTGGAGGCACACAACGTCAATATACTATTGAGATCATATCGAAACGAACCCGAATGTTTTTGGTAATACTCGTCAGGGGTAATCGTCAGATTCGGATAAGTAGACAATTAGAAAGAAAATTGTATATCGACAATCGTATCAACAAATATGACGTCACCGGCATGAAATTTTTCAAGTTGGCGTATTTTGATGAAAATCGACTCCAAGGCGACGCGAGATCCGTCGTCTTGGTAAGGTTTCGTACCAACAGAATTGATTAGTATGTTCATTGAAATGAACCCGAATATTTTCGGCTGACACTCGTCAGGGGTAATCGTCAGCAAGTAGTAGAGAATTCAAAAGAACATCGTATATCAACAATCGTAACAATCGCTGTTCTTTTGAATTCTCTACTAGTTGCTGACGATTAACGCTGACGAGTGTCAGCCGAAAATATTCGGGTTCATTTCAATATAAATTTACTATTCAATTGTATATTGAAGTTCTGCACCTCCAAGAAGCTGACCAACAGAATTATCCATCAAATGTTGGCCAATGGCAGAACTCAACCTTTCGGCGGTTCAGAATCAAGCTTCAAGGGATGTGTCGAGGGTTAACTTTTCTCCGAGCGCGATCCAATAAATCTAGGGTCAAACGTTGTGACGTTCTTCCCACATCGCCACAATCATTTAAATGAAGTTATGACAAGCGTTTGCAGATACTGCCACCTACAGTTGGTCAGTGCAAAGTGCTTCTTTTTTACGATACTCCTGTCTCAGGGTTATAAACGGGTCACTGGGTTCCGAATCCCGAGTCACAAGTCAATTCCACTTTTGTGGTTTCGACTCCAGTCCGAGTCCAAATAATAGTGTTCACTGTTCAGTAGGGCTGTTCCAAAAAAACTTTTCCTCCAGATTTTACTGGCTATTTGATAAAATTGTGAGGTTGGTTGAAAAAACGCTGCACACCAACTTTGACTCAATTCCAACCAGTAGAAGCGAGATTCTTGCAGTAGAAAGTTTTGAATTATCATCAAAAAGTAAAAAAATTTAAATTTCAAAATTTTTCTATCGACCCCATAAAATTGTTAGGCTGTCAGTATAGATGATGCACACCAAATTTGGCTCAATTCCAACCACTAGAAGCGAAGTTATCGCAGTAAAAAATTTTGGATTTGAATAAAGTAGTAATTACGGGGACTAACTCTTCAATTATTTATTATAAAATCTCGGAATTATAAATTTTTCTACTAAAATTTTTATTTTTTCATTTTTCAATGATAAATTCAAAGCTTTCTACTGCAAGAAACTTTCTTCTACTGGTTGGAATTGAGCCGAAGTTGGTGTGCAGCGATTTTTCAACCAACCTAACAATTTTATCAAGTAGCCTGTGAAATCTGAAGGATAAGTTTTTTTGGGAAGGAAAAGAACTTTTGGGTGATGTCGAACTACTCACATTCATAATATACATATTTTTTGCACACTTTAGAAGACCATACATCCAAGAAACGTTATGAAATCTATCACAAGAACAGAGTCTATCGAATCTCGAGTCAAATGACTCAAGTACAAGTCGAGTCAATATAAAAGGTGACTCGAGTCGAGACAAGCCTCGAATCATTACAACCCTAGTAGTAGCGAAGTAGCTTTTAAATGCTTGCACTAGTGCAGCAATATGTGGGCTCGTTTATAGGGAATTTGCCAGGACTAAAAGTACCTTTCTTGGCTATAAACAAGCAAAATTGAACAACCGCGTCTTCCTGGATCATTGTGATTAATAATGTGTTACGCTGCACGTTCATTGTTACAGGCAAAAACAAAGTAGCCAACGGATACACACATGGAAATTATGCCCTGGCATGGAAATTTTACGAGTGCCCGAACGTACTCAAAACAGACTTGTGCAAACTACTACTACTGTTATGGACTCGTTCTAGTTCCGGGCCTTGAACAGCGAGTAGCTCCAGTTCTATTTCTAGTTGCGGATGTTAAGAAGCGAGTAGTTTAAGTTGCGCATTTTACAAGATATAGTTGTAGAAGAACTAGAAAACAAATGTTGTCATTTGGTATAATCATGACGCCGGTGTGATGTGACAGTCATTGCTAACTCAGTCTTCACAACTAACGACGGCGTAGCCAGAGAGTGGATTTTCAGGGTCGATTCCACACCCCGCGAAAACTGAGTACGGTAATTCTAGTTATAATTGCACATTCTGAAAATTCAGTAGTTTGTACAAATCTTAATGAAAGCCACACAATCACCCACGTTACGACATTCCCAACACTTACTTCGTCGCTTTTGAATCCCATCAGCAGCAAGTTGACGCGATTCTCCAAAAATTTCCAAATTTTCTTTTCCGTCTCCAAGTTGCTATTGACGGGCAGGAAGATTTCGCGCAGGCTATCGCGGCCAAAGTACTCTCTGCCGTTCCACGCATCGAGGTCCTCTGCACGCACCAAGAAAATGAAAGGCTGCAGCGACTAGTATCGTTCGACGTGTAGCCTCAATTTACCTTCGTTCATATGGAAAACCCTCAGGAACGCTTGCAGTTCCGGAGTAATCGGCAAGTTCTCGGCGATCACGTAAATTTGAAACGATCCGCTCGGCTTAATTTTAAGCTTCTCCAACAGTTGGACTTTCTTCGCGTATAGCTTGTCATTGGTGCTCACGCCTAGGTTTCAAGGACCTTATCACTAAGCATAACAAGAGGAACTTGGAGGTACAGAACTTCGGTACACAATTGAATAATATATTCATATTTATTCCCGATGCTTTGAGCTGACACTCATCAGGAGTCACTGTGAGCCGGGGTTGTAACCGAGTCACAAGTGAATCTCACTTTTATAGTATTGACTCGAGTCAAGTCGAGCCATTTTCAATACACCACCGAGTCAAGTCTGAGTCCAAGTCACCGAGTAAAGGGTAGATTCCACGTCAGTGAGTACAGGGCCGAGTCCGAGTCATATTATCGTGACTCGAGTCCGAGTCCAAGTCATTGTGTTGTGTTCAGTGTTCAGTTTTGAGTTCAATCCGGTTCAACCCACTTTTTTCAAGTCTGCGTGGGTGATATAGAATGACTCGAATTCATGATACTGATAGACAGAATATTAATAATGTGTTGACCTTACTATACTTCAAAGTTACAATGAGAGTCTGTCTTGGTCGTCCTAGTCTCGAGTTCTACGACTTGGTTCAAGTCGTGCACAATGACTCCAGTGCAACTCGAGTCAATACACAAATTGACTCTAGTCGAGCCATTTTACGCATTTGAAAAAATGACCAAGTCGAGCCATTACAACCCTGCTGCGAGATATAACGCGAGCGTTCAAAAAACTATGTTTGTTGTATGAATGCTCGCATTACAGCTGACGGTAGCCTCTGATGAGCGTCGGCTCGACAAGCTTCGGGAATAAATATGAATTCGAATTTATTATGAGGTTCTGTACAGCAACTATTGTAACATCGCATCTCGACAATCGTACCACCAAATAGATTTCACCTGAAAGGAAATTCTAAAAATCGGAAAAGGCAAAAAAAAACTAACCAAGCTGAATTTCGACTTTGTCGTATCTGTTGTTCTCCGCCACGAAGCCGTTGTAAATTAGAAACGCCGTGTTGTCCCTGGCGCCGTAAAATATCGTGACTTGCTCGCCGGCCTGAAAGTCCTTCATCGAATAGCAGACGCACGTCTCGGTTTCCGGATCGCAATTCGTGCCCAGCTAACATAAAAAAATCAATGGTAACGTTTCATTTCGGTTTTAAAACACGAGATTGTGAAGCTCACCTCGCCGGCGCTGTGATTCATCATGTCCCACAACGGTATCAGAGCGAAGGTCGAGTTGCTCATTTCGTCATGGTGGCAGCAGGAACACGGGTCCTCCCTGGAAGAGAAAGGTTTGATGACTTTGAAGATGAAAAGAGTTGGACAAAAGAAGAGCCAACTAGATAAATTTTAAAACGAATCGAAAACAGTGACTTTGCCATGTATGGGATTGGTGAGGCGATGGAACAACGTTTTCCCACCCTACAGGAAAGATCCGCGCCACTGCTGTAAATCGCTTGAAACAGAAGGGACGCGTATCTCCAACATCAAAACATTGCACTTACTTTGCTTTGATGGCCACTTTGTTAAGCCGAGTCGAAACCGTAGACACGGCCCATCGATAAGCGTCGAAGGTAAAGTGATTGCGAGCAGACTCGGGTATTTTCTTAACGTCAGCTGTCATCTTGTCTCCGTGCATCATGTTATAGAATATCCCGTACTGCCGGGCGATGCTCTTGCATTGCGTGATCGCGTGAACTGAAGGAGAATGCCTTAAAATCGTATTGCGTCGCGGTAGACTCATCACTCAAACTACTGGATTTTCAAAATGCTCCAACTACAACTACAGCTAGTACTATTCAAAATTTGCAACTAAAATAAAATTATCGACTAGCCAAATCACAGCCAAGTAGATTCTATTTCGAAGGAGCTTGTTACTTTTTATTCAATCAGAATCGGCTAGGCTGAAAGGAGAGGGGTTTCGCCCCGCACAACCCAGCCCATGACTACTGCGCCGTTAGCGAGATGATTATGAACTAGCAATGGCTGCAAGAACATCGCACAACAGAACACGACATGCGTTTTCTAGTTTCACGGCAACTTAATTTTTGGTAAATGCGTAACTAGAATTACTCACTCGAAAATCCGCAACTGGGAATTAGAACTACACACTTTTTAATATCCAAAACTAGAACTAGAGCTACGCCCGTTTCAAAATTCGCAGCTAGAAACAGAACTACTCAAATAGCCAGGATCGAGGAGGCTGCCAGGTCGTCAGACCATGCTCCGTCGTTTTGGCATCGTCTTATTCGATCAATGTTCATTCCATCATATCGTGACAGGAGCACCACATTTTACACTGTGTGTCCGGAGCAGATGTAACTATAAATATCTACGATTACTTACAGAAGGCTTGCGTTCCCTTCAGCAGCTCCATCTCTGTCGGTGTGAAATACAAGGCCGTGTTGTATTCGCCAGGCAGGGCATCTAGAAAATCAATAGACCGCGTGCTAGGATTCTAACCGAATCATTTTACGCATTTGCCACCACCGAAGAGTAGGCCTACTCTCTATTTGCGTTATTTACTCAATTAGTCATTATAACATTGAGTAATTGCTGATAGACGTATTGCAAATGAGGTACAGTGATGCCTATTTTGACCAAGACTTATGCTATCCCAGATCAGATTAGAATTATATCTACACAATTTCTCCAAATAAGTCCGGAATTACTGAATTTTCAAAATCTTGGAAAATATATAAAGTTCAAATCATCTTGAATTAGAGTCCGTTCTTACAAGTATGAGAATGATGAATGTCTCCACAGCAAACTCGGTTCGTTTTGCACTGTACAGTTTTCCTGTGGCATTTTGAAGAAAACCAGAAGATAAATTAAAATTAGAGCAAATAAACATCTAACAAGCTAGATTGGGATTAAATAACCGGTGTTTCCCTTGATGTAAACAACTAGAATTATCTAGCTGTCCAAGTCTGCCTTATAGTGACACATATTCATAGAAAACAAACTATTGGCCTGGTACATCGTTAAACTACCAACGAAAATCCACACATCCAGCCTATCGACCACAAAACACCACCGCATACCGATATAAGGCTTGTAGAACGAATCCGGGTTGAATTTCTCACAATGCAAGAACAGAGCGAGCGATATATTCGGCATCTCCTGCAGTAACCTTTTCGATTCGATAAAATCCGCTGGAATAGGAGGACCGATTATACACTTCCACGCGTCGATTCGCTACCTTTTTACCGAGGTAGGTCTTCTTCGATTTTTCCGCCGTCATCATCATCCTGTACGGAATCTCGATGAGGGTGTCGGCTCTCTGTGGGAAAGTATATAGATTACAGTAATATCTCGCAACAAATAGCGGTTTGTTCTCACAACAGTAACATACAGTAGATCAGGGGTGGCCAACCTTTTCCGTCAAAGGGCCACACGAGATTGGCCACTTAAACGTTGATGTCCGATTTTAGACTTCCGATAGCAGCGAACTGGATTTGGTAATGTTAGAAGTAAGAGTTATATTACTATGCATCAAAATCGATAATAATTATGCCACGTAAACTCTGTGTACATGTTTTGATTACCTGAACATGTGCATATGAAACTTTTTACATTGAAGTTAATGAATGAATTCGGTCAATTAGTTGCACATATTGTAGGTTGCCTCTGGATACCGCTAGGCTCTTTTGGCCAGGACGCGATTAATCGGCGATTGGACATATCAATATCGAAGATTTCAGTGAACACGCGTCTATCATTTTGTGCCAAGGTTTCGTCGCCGACGATCCTTCTGCGAGTGCAGACGCGAAGTCGCATGTTTGACGACAAGTTCTCTCATCATTGCTGATATAGCTGGACTCAATTGCGTAAATAAGGCGTATTTTTAATTTTCAGGAGGGGGAGCGATACTAAAAGCGAGAAACCTAGTGACAATAAATCGCGCGAAGGGCTGAGAAAAATGTCAAGTCAAATAAATCTGCAACGAAATATTACACTTTGTGGTCATTATGAAGATCTACGAAAATGTGGTTGGCCCCCGGCTACGCCAATGCGTCGGAACTGATATTTTAGTCATCAACATCCGAAAGTTCGCAGTCAGGCTAACCAAATTTTCGGTTGGTCTTGCAAGTTCACAATAAATTACCTGGGTAATTGATTTTTTATATTATACCTCATTTTGATAATTACATCACGGGCTACTCAAAGCCTTCTCTCGGGTCACGGGTTGACCATCACTGCAGTAGATAGATGGTATTTCAAAGTGCATTCGGCATCTCATTAGATATAGCCAACTGTATGCGGGGGACTAACAGTGATAGTTTCGTACTGTTCAGGTTGAATCAGAATTGTACATTGTCACACTCATACCCAAACACTTTGTGATAATTACATACAAATTACTTTGATATCTGTGACAGCCTTCAAACCGATCCCCAATTCAACTCCGTAATCTTCCAATTGCAACTTTTCCAAACACACACCGTTTTCTTGCATCCATTCCTTGAACTTACCCACATTGTCTACCCTCTCCTTGTGGCTGGTAGCTGTAGCAAAGATCAAACAAATTTCAAATTGCCAATTGGTGGATGAATTCAATACAAGACAATGTAGGATGACCCAATAGCAAGAAAAATACAGTAACAGCATTTAAAGAGCTTCTTGGAGGTACAGAACTTCAATATACAATTGAATAGTATATTCATATTGAAATGAACCCAAATATTTTCGGCTGACACTCGTCAGGGGTAATCGTCAGCAACTAGTAGAGAAATGGAAAGAACATTGTATATCAACAATCATATCACAAAATATTACATCACCAGCATGAAATTTCGTGAATGAGAGAGCGTTCAATGTACTATTTTTAGGTGGTACACGAACTCCTTTTGTTGACAGAGTTTTGGTTGGTGTATTTTGATAAAAGTCGACTCCAAGGTACACAAATGGAATTGTGAACGGCTTCGCCCAACGATTCGAAATCGGTCGTCTCGATAATTATTCGCACAAATCGGATTATCTAACAGATGTTTGCCGATGGCCGAATTGATAGCCTTTGATTGATCAGCATCAATCTTAAGCGGATGAGTTAAGGGTGAGCTTTTCAATGAGCGTGAAGCACGTGTTCTGATGAATGAATGATACGATGAATGATGATGAATTTGTGATACGATTGTTGATATACAATGTTCTTTCCATTTCTCTACTAGTTGCTGACGATTACCCCTGACGAGTGTCAGCCGAAAATATTCGAGTTCATTTCAATATGAATATACTATTCAATTGTAACAGCATTTAGTGAAAAATTTACTGCACCTACTCCAAAGTTCAAGTAACTAGTCTGTAAACATCTTGGATTGAAAATTAGCAACTTGGCCATGTGAGCAAACTTGAAAAAACTATCAATCTATATATTCATGTGGACGGTTAATGGGTTTAGTAGCTATACTGGTTTATCAAGTAGTTCTAGTTTAGGATTTTTAAAAGCAAGTAGTTCTAGTTTCAGATTTTTAAAAGTGAGCAGTTCTAGTTATGGTTCTAGTGGTGCATCTAAAAAAATGGTGGTTTCTAAATTTTTAGAAACAAGAGGCAATACGCCAACACTGGTTATACACCTAGCAATAAATAATCTACAGTTCTTGGAGAAAACACTGGAACATAGGTTAATAAGGTTATGTAAAAATGCACAATATAGATGTATAAATGAGAGAGGTACCTCGCCCGAAATCTGAGTGCAATAAAGATATGGATCAACCTACTTGGAGTGGTCTGACATTGCCGAATTCTTTGCACCAAAAAGTCCACTTGGAGATAAGTGTCCCATTCATCTTTCCTGGAAGTGGGGACCATGCAAACTGTTGAGTATTGTAAAACATGTTCAACATACGCATTACATAATAAATTTGTACCTTACCGTGGATGAGTTTTTGCACAAGCCGGTCAACCTCTTTCTTATTCGAGTATGCGGGAATATTCAAAGGTTTCGTGGACTGCTTTGACCTGCTTTTTCTACCCATTGTGAATTTATTTATTTTCTATGCTCTTCATTAGATGAGCAAGACGTGACCACCTCACCTTCTGTACTAAACAATATTTAGAAATAAATAATGGTAAAACAACCAAGACAGCTGCACGCTGAAAATAAGCTGGAGAGAGCTATCCGGTGATTCCCCTTACGTATCGATCACGCCACAGCGTCATCTAGTAGAAGGATGCAAGATCCGGATTTTGCACTAAATGATTACATTAGGGCAGTGGTTCTCAACCGGTGGTCCGCGAAGCCTCTAAATTTACAAAATAGCGGATAACCCAAATCCTATTTATTTTTAATTGGGATCATCACGAGGTGGTTTCGCTTCCTTACTATAGTAAAACTCCCGAACTTGGTGGTTGTGGAAAGAATAAAAAGTTGGATTAGTAATCACGGTGACTTCGAAATGTTTACCAAGATCTGTTTCTTCCTGTGATATTCATAACCATTTTCCGCAATAACTTCAAGATGAGCTGCTCAATAGAAATGACCAGGCTTGACGTAATATGTTCATTAAAAATTGTTTGCCAATTTTAGTGCCATATTTGTTGCGATCATACCCAAATGTGTCGTCGCAACGTTACGCGTTATTATTACATTAGCCAACACCTATCTCCGTGGAAATGGATTTTCTATCAAGTCGTGGAATTTCAAGACACGACCACGTATTTCAAGAAATGCAGTTGCGAAGTTCCCTTACAAATAATAAAAGTCAACCCAATTTCTACATAAATAGCAGGGATATTTAGAACTAGATAGTTCTACATATCCCTGATAAATAGTGTGATGTTATTTTCAAGAAAAGTCATTTTGTTGCTGTTTCACTAGCCTACAGATATCATTTGCACAAGACAGATGACGATTGCACTATAATTGAACTAAAACTTCGAGGGTCCGCAGGGGTCCGTGACGGTCCAAAAGGGGTCGACGAAGACAGCTATCCGACAGTCGTCGAGCATGTCCAGTTCACATTCAAATCGAAATACAAGCCATATCGACTTAATCAATAGCCTACTAGTCTGTCATCGGTATGGATTTGCAGCTCCAAATTTTAGAATTTACTTTACAGAGCGACATGCTGCGCTGTGTAGGCCTGCATATGCGTGCTGATCTGCTCCTTGAAATGCGGTTCACAAGGTGTCATATTGATTTCGTCAACCGAAACAGGCTAGGCTACTTCACTTTCATTGTTTGTCCATTTTATGTTATTTCTTTTTCATTCAGTATGCCCGCCGTTTCAAACGGCGTGCAGAAGATATATGAATCGGGAAACAAATCTCAACGGTTCTATTATTTTCATCCGTTCGAGATACGTAAGGTATACAATGCGATGCAATGAACAGACAAGAGGATGTCGAAAGACCGATGACGTGCTAGTATAGCCTATCAATCTAGCATCCGCTTTGGGCTTGCTGGTTTTATGAGTGTTAATGTCCGATGTAAGAGCGTTCTATTTCAATCTTGATTTTCGATTTCGACAATGTTTCTTTTTACGCTTTTCTCACTCTTTTATTGTCTTCGACGTATTTTTTGTCGGATCCCTATACAAAACGCTTGACACTTCGAACCGGAGCCTACTGTGACTGACACTCCAGCTGCCGAATAACTGGACTGTTTAATGTTTCAAGTTTTTTTATTGTGGCATTTATGGGACCATTAATAAAGTTCCAGCACACCCGGTATTCGCGATGCCGCAACCACAATTTTCACAATATTTACCGACGTTTCGTTAGTACAGCCCGACCGATTATTTATCGGTTCGCCGATAACACTGAGTCGATATTACTCTTTGAAAGAATTATCGGAATGGGCCATTGGTGGTGACAAAATATCGGCAATTTTCGTGACGTCACAACATGATGACAGGAACTTAGAAAACTATAATCCTTGACCGCTATTAGACTGGGAAATTGCTTTATTTCATATATAGCCTATACTTTAAGGTGTCCGGGTGTCAGGTGTCCATTTCTAGTTTATTTCAAGTATGAACATGAGTGTAAAGCTGTTGAAATAAATACTCCGAAGTTTTGAAAATGCGCCTATTGAGGTAGATTCCACCAAATTTGAATATCGGCTGAATATATCGGTGTTACCGGTGAAGGTGTTAGATATCGGTTGTATCGTATCGGCCCAGAAATCCAATATCGGTCGCGCTCTCCTCGTTTTCTATCTATTTTAGGATCGGTTCCAATATTATAGTGATGATACAATCATGTGGATATTTCCCGTGATGGTAAATTGATGTTTCTAATCAACAATGACGAGTCGCAAAAACGCTGTAAATATGTATTAAAATTAAAGATGAAATTAAAACAGGTATCTGCAAACGGGTCATACTAAATAGTCACGTTTCCAGTCAATTATTATGAATATGAAGGATAATGTAATATTCATAAAATATTGTCAGTGGTAGAACCACATGGTTGAATGTCGATATGATTGGAATCGTTATTCACTGCAGATATCCTTCGTTCCCATGAGTGTTCATCTTCTATAGATAGTGAATAATCGCCGGAACAAGTGGTATAGTTATCCCATTCGCAATTACTTCATTCATCTCTTCTATAGTACTGATAACTATGGTCTGGACGTGGGCTTTTCTTTTCAGTGCTACACTTACTAATGCACTTCCCGCATCCGTGGACACCAACCAGGTAATCGGGCCAGGAGGCTTGACACGGGGATCACGACAGATACGTGCTTGAAACGAGACCTGTAAGCGGATATTAAATCTGATTTCTGGTGAAAATTTGCGAAATCAATCAATTACCTCAGTACATGTAAATCCGTCACCTGCCGTTTCTTTCATGGCTACTTTAGCGAATGCCGTAGAGGTCGAACCAGCAATCGTTAAACCACCTGTTCCTGGCCCCAGAAACATGTCTGGTCCACCACCTGCGATAATATTTCGTTAGAAGAGCTTTTTCGGGGGTCAGTCAGTCAGTCAGTCAGTCAGTCAGGTTTATTAATATTTTCATCGTTTCAAAACATCACAAGACTGCGATA
>ATSW01082538.1:0-11565 GCA_000444245.1 Botryllus schlosseri
TCCCGCAACCCTAATATCCCCCCTCCCACAACCCTAATATCCCCCCTCCCACAACCCTAATATCCCCCTCCCGCAACCCTAATATCCCCCTAACCCCAACCCTAATATCACCCCTCCCACAACCCTAATATCCCCCTCCCACCCTAATACTCCAACCCTAATCTTGGGATACCCTGAACCCAACTTTGACCCTATCCCACTCCAAACGCAAACACAATACATTTTGACGTTTATAAATTTTTGTTCGTGTTCATGGAAAACATTCATTGGTGATCATGGGGAACACTTTTCGATGTCTACCTACTATCGAAGAAGTGCCCAAAAAAATGAGAGCTGCCTTCGCTGTTGTCTCAACATACAAGTATAGCTTTACGTGTTTACATTTTTTAAACAATGTGATTTGACTCGAGTCGAGTCACTTACCTAAATTGACTTGCTTGGAAAATTATGAAACGATTTTGTAAAATTTCCGGGTCAATTTTCAAGTCATCATATTCTACTCCACAGAGCATGCTGAACGTCTCAGTCGAACAGATGACTAATGGCCACGGTATTGATACTATATAATAATTTCTTTACTGGATTGCATTTTGATTTGATTGATAAAGTATTCTGAAATTACTACATACTTGAGTAAAAAATGGCAGTGCCTCAAAATTCAGGATAGACTCGACCACACCACACCACCACAACACTGTTAATCGCCGTTATAACATGGGCAATAAATAGCCGCTTTGATAACTAAGCCTGAAGTTCATAATCATAACAAAATCAGATTTGTATTTATAAGCTCCGATTGAAACACTACAGGCCCATAGCAGGGCATTTCGACTCTTCCTATCTTTTCATTTTATCGCAGTGTTAAAATGATGAAAAACAAATATTCTAGCATGTGGAATAATTATTAATGATTGGAATACGGAATATAGATCTGTATTTTATGAACCGATTGTCCTTGTCCGGGCAGCAACTTCCCTTATTCTGCATGCAATCGCACTCTTCCTTGCCCCTCACCGACTTTATCTGATAACGCTTATCTATCAATAACAAACGATTAGGCTATTGTTTTGCAAATTGCAAATCACGCGGGAATCAAATGGACGAACTCTGCCAAGAGATCGAGACTGCTGTAGAGCCATAATTGCGAATATGAGCCAAGTTTTACCTTCTTAAATGCGGGTTCGTATAATCCACTACGTTCTGGCCATAAATTGGATGTTCAAATTTCATCTTCCGGCAGACAGGATATCTTACTGCTTATACATTCCGACAGAAAAGTCGGAACAAAATGTTCGGAACAAAATCCGTGTCCAGTATTGGGTTGAATTTCATTCATTTGTATATCTTGGGTACTGAAATTTCGAAAATTATTAATTTCAACGTGATTCTAATGGGATATGAGGAAGGTTCGAAGCAAAAACGCCATCCCGACTGCTCAGTGATGGACTTGGACTGTTGAGCATTATCACAGATGCGGTTTCCGGCGATCTCCGGTTTCATTCATACTGTAGTTTGTTGTTGTAGTTGCAGCCAGCCTCCTGCCGGTATGCAGTGTGAGATTGCTACTCCCACAGGCTACTTGCAGTTGCACGGCCCAAGGCAATGACTAACTAAATTTCTTGTGCCTTACTGCACACATATGATGATTGTTCGATCACTGTGTGATGCTTGATTGCAGGTTAGCGATGGGTATACGTTGTTGCAGCCGTCATCTCGCATGAGATTATTAATTCCACTGGCCATACTTGCTGTATGTCGTACTGTCTGCTCGGGGAACTATACTGATGTTGCCAAGTTTACTCCTCAACTCGAAATGGAAAGTGACCCAAGCCCGAAGGAAGTGAGTTCATTCATTTCTGTATAACATTCTATATTCTTCTTGAAGTTGAAGATTAAACTTATAGAAAAGCCTCAGCGCTATGGCGCAATCTAATGTCTGAGTCCAATTCAATATAGCTCTGAAACCGTGTCACATCTTACTGGTTGCGTATCTTCCTGCCCTACCGGAATCTCGGTACGTTTTGCCTGATATATCTGGTGAGCAGCGATGATTCTCCAAGTTGAAGTAATTTTATAAAAAATATTTAAAAAATGAAACTTAGTGTAAGCACAGTAGGACACCGATTCCATACAATTCTTCCTGGTTTTCAGACTGGAAACCGTGCTTGTTTTCGGAAATGAGATTGAACGTGACAAGGGTTCTTGCATAGAATAAGTAGGTGATCCGTGATTAAACAAAATGTTGCGTGTGACGTTGCCACCAATTCTGCTCTGGCCTGGTTGCAGCAGACTGAACGTTTTTAAAAGTTGTTATTTCAATTCTTGACTAAATGTATCCCTCTTAACGTTTTCAGTGTCGCAGCTACCACTCCCTGACGAATTCAACCGAAATATGCCACTTCGTATCTTCAGCAGAAGACTGCCAGATGGATGAGGGCTTCGTCAATTACATAAAATTTGCCCTTTGCCATGTCAAGCCAGAGTTGCTTCCTGGTGTCTATGTCCTTTATGTACGTTTCCATGTCAGCCTTATGATAGGGTTACCATATGTCCTCTTTTTTGACTTTTTTGAAAGGAGGACGGCCAAATGTCGTATTTTTTGATATTTTGTCCTCTTTTTAGAGAATTTTTGTTGAACATAGGTCAAAATTCGACTGAGATACAGTAAATCAGCACTGAAGTAACGCTCCGACGGCTATTCGGGAGCTGATCCGGAAATTTGACCTTTTTTTTGCAAGTCTGAAAATTCTGAAAAAGTGTGCTATTTTCAGATTTCCAAAATATGGTAACCCTACCTTATGATCTCATTTCATGCCGATGTCACGGTATGCTGTCTTCGGATCAGTCAAAGGAAATCAATAGGAACTTGTCCATTGCTAGCAACTTTAAGTTTTGCAATACTGCAAAACAGCTAAAAATATATTACAGGCTTAGAACCATTATTAGTCTATTCTTTAAACAGTTCTATGTTATGTGAACTGAGTACGTTTCATCCGTGTTCCTAATATCACTTACAATACTTTGTAGGCATATCGTCAACGTGTATTTTGTGAGTTTAGCTAGCTATACAAAGTCATCAGATTTGAATCCTACAATTATTGCCATTTTGTGTTGCAAGCGAGATCTGGTCTGGACTGGGTTGCCATACATCAGGATTTGCCCGGGCTTTTAGTGTTATAGTCTGCATCTGCGATGTCTGGGATTTTTGCAAATTCTATCATATTCCTGCTTTTATCTGGGTTGTCACTTTTCCCTAAATTTTTAGAGGTTGTGAACATTTACAGCCCGTCTGCTGTTCATCAGTAACTTATCTATGGCGCTTTGCTACTTATTGTAAACAAATGTTACTATATCTGTAACTGTAATCGTGGGAGGGGATGTTCCTGGTATTGGCCGAAAATATGGATTTTCGGAGTTTGGTCAGGTTTATTTGACTTTCTTGGTCATTTGCAACGCCAATGCTTGGTCATTTGCCACCTTTCCTGATAATTTACAATCCAAGAGCACCAACACTATCAAGCAAACTAGCAACTGTTGGTAGACCTATGTTTGATTTTTTCAATTTAGCGTCTTCATTATCTGCATATTTGATCAGTAAATACCGTGATGCAATGTGATCAAATATTGTGCGTGCTTATTTTTGCATTCTATTTTTTGCAGGGTACTTGGCTTATTTATTTGTTCATCGCACTCGGAACCACTGCGGAGAGCTTGTAAGTGAATAAATGACTTGCTATATTTATTATTTAACCTTAGTTGTTTACAGGCCTATCTATTTTTGTTTTCCAGTTTCTGTCCTGCTCTGGAATTTATCGCTCACAACTTGAAATTAAGCCAGAACATTGCAATATCCTTTTCAACGATATAATAATAATAAGTTCCTCTGTTGAATACATCAGAAATCATCATGATTTTACTACATCTGTTATTGATTGAGGTCTGCATCAACTTTTGTATGCTTTCTTAACCCTATCTCCAATCAACGGAATAACCGTTGTTGCATTTGGAAATGGTGCTCCGGATATCTTTAGTGCCGTCGCTGCATTTACTAACAGCAATCCAAGCTCATCAGGTGTAGCCATTGGAGCTCTATTAGGTAAATTATTGTACACGTTACAAAATATCTCCATGGTATGCTGTGTGATTGCATTCAGGGGCTGGAGTATTTGTCACTACCATAGTGGCAGGATCAGTTGCGATAACCACACCTTTCTCCTTGGCGCAGAGACCCTTCTTGAGAGATGTGATTTTTTATCTTGCCGCTGTTTTTTGGACATACTGTCTCCTTTATAAGGGACAGATCGATTTGAAAAACTCTTTGGGTAAGTGTTGCTGTTCTCATGACACTCGCGAGTTCGGTCAGGACATGAAGGCTCTGAAATATTCTGCAATCCATATAGATATAGTCACTTTTCCCGTTTACAACTTGGTAGCGCAATAATAATATATAAGAAGAGCAAAAGCTCTTCGGTGACTAAACAATTCTAGTGTGAGTAGATGTACCAGTCTCGATGTCTGGGGCTGTCTGGTAGATTTGAAAAGCTGGTTTAGGACACTCCTTCATAAATATTTGCTTGGCAATAAGCGTCTTAACACCTGAAACACAACTTCATGATTAATTTGGTATCTCCGTCTGTGCCACAAATATTTGGGGTTCAAAAGTATATTTACCAAATATCAGTGCGCATTAAATAAATTAAATTACGGTGTCGTGTTGAATTTTCCTTTCTTCGTGACAGGTTTTCTTGCGTTTTATGTCGTGTATGTGGTTGTGGTACTGTTGGGACGGTACGTTAATCAAAAAATACGGAAACGGCAAAGCCATGAAGGTAGGCATTGCCAGCTAGTCATGTTATGTGTACATTTTGATGGCAGTTTACTTTTCAGAGGGAACGGAGGAACCAAATGAAACAACTGGGCTACTAAGTAATCGTGAAAACACTAATCAAAGATTATCACAGTGAGTATCTTCTGTATCGTATTGTTTCACAAATTTGAAAGGTTACTTTGTCTCTAAGAGGTAGCATTGAGCTTATTTTTGACTTGCAATTCAATAACACATTGATTTATGGTCATTTATGTAGTAGCGTAGAGCAGTGCTGAATGCATACAACTCCAATGCAATATATATGCTACTTTTACACAGTTTTATATAACACTTGCACCATTGTGACGTGCGACCGACTTCGATCATGAACTCTATCTTGCGACACCAGACAAAAATATATATTTTACCCTTTATATATATTGAAAAATTTGATGTTTTATTTCTCTAATTAATGGAAAAGCGTCCAACTTCTTCCATTTTGGAATTGAGATATCAAATTGTAAAATATATGGCGGGCCGGCATGAAACTAGCCACCGATCGGCACCGGTCCGCGGACCAGTAGTTTAGAACATATGGCATAGAGCAGAAGTTACACAAACGAACACAAAGTGTCGTAGAATATATTTTGAGTTTTGACGCATACATTGTGCAGTTTGAAATTCGATGGATTCGTGAGCAAAAGTCAAGAGTAGCTGTTGAATTGATTTGCCAATAATATCACTTCTGAATTTTTGGCCCCTCTTCAAATTGAAGTTGTGTAATATCCAGCCTGTTCGACAGAGATTCCTCGCAAGAAGATTGGATCGCGCAACCTATTCGGGCATCGCATGAACACGACAGAGAAATGCGGGATAGAGGCATCAACTCGGATGAAATTGACTCCGTACACAGTGATGGTAAAATGGAGTATTACATACATTGAATGTGCATCTATCTTACGGCATATGATCCCGTTGACTTTGATGTTTCTATTCACATCAGAATCTTTTATATGCGAAATTTCAGCATTGAACTTTCATGTTGTGAATTAAACTAGTTATCATGTCCCAACTACTTGTAAGTTATGTATGCTTGCTATTGTTTGTAACAGGCGCCCAGGCGGAATCTGTTCAATTAGTTGCTGATATTATATGTAAAGGGGTGGTGGTGGTATCAATATGGACATCGCTAGACACAATGATCCAAAGTATTAATTGTAATGATTCGTGTTGAGTCTTGAGAGACAACATTTTTTAGCACTGAAATTCTAGTTTCTACTCTTCCTTCCCGTCATGCGGTAGCCTGAAACATCGACCTACTGTATCACAGCATCCAAAACACATAACGGAATGCGACACATGTTAGTGGAAACCGGTGTTGGGATGACTCGAGTCACTTTCCGTCGTCGTAAACTGGTAGTAAAGTAATATAATAGTAAGGTACCTCAGTTCTATAGACTGCTCACGGTGCTCAGCACTCATCTTGACCAACCACCATGTATTGAACAAATATTGTTTATATCGCTCGTTAATAATTAGAGCTAGTGGATGTGTAGGCTTACTAGACTATTATATCAATTTGTTTCAACTTGAGAGAGGCTTCATATTCTATCCTCTATTTCGGCTGATGAATTAATGATTGAGGCTAGAGAGTTACTTACGCAGTACAGAAGCGCCATGTATGCGTGAGCGCCACATAGCCGTTTTGCCTCTATATGTCACTCTCTATTCATTCCTCGATTCTGAATAAACGTTGACTCATTTTTGTTCCAATCAGCTAGCAAAACGTGACGACTTTGAATCATGCCTCTTGCTTTGAAAATTTAACTTGACTTGACTTGAGTCAACTTCGAAATTCGAGTGACTTGGCTCCAGTCAAAATGTGCAATGTCTTGTAATGACTCGTTCCCAACACGGGCAGAAGTAAAATTTCTGTGACACAGTGATCAACCTACAGCATTGTATCGAAGCGCAATGAAATTGGTACAGTATAAAAAATGATATCAAATTATCGGTAACATAATGTATAACTGGCATCAATTTTGAACTTTCCAAATCATTCATGCTGTCCTGACGTCGCATGCGCAGGATCCACCGTTGTGTACTCGGCATCTTCCAAAGTCTGGTCGCTCGTCAACCCGTTCGCCGGCATCGATTGGAAAGAGATGTCGTTCCCGTTCAAAGCAATCGAAGTCCTGCAGGTTTGTAGAGTGCTGTTGCGTTTGGCGATCAATTTGATATACTCGCTGTAATCTGCCAGGCCCCGATCAAGTTCTTATGCAAACTGACGGTACCAGTAGTCAGCGCCGACCCAGATGTTAATGACTGGAGCAGAACGTTGACCTGTTGCCATTGTGTGTTGTCGCCGATGTTTTGCGTATTTGCTGCCAAAGGTGAGATCATTCTGTTCATTTCGATACTAAACTGCGAGCGAGGTTTTAAAACTAGATATTGAGGCAAAAAATGCGTAGCAATATGAGGAATTGCTATAAACTCTACCGTATAGAAGCGGCTCTGCTATACTCAAAACAGATATGAGCAGATTTGAGATCCAAATTCAGGTCCAAATCCTGCAGTGACTAAAATTTGTAGTACTAAATTGAAAATGATCGGAAATTCCATCTCCCTGCCCAAATCTGAATCCAGCTTGAAAATAAAGTCCATAACCGATCCAAATCCAGCCCAGATCTTGAATATGTTTTCAGTCAAATCCAAATCTGTGATCATCTCCGTCTCAAATATGTTTTGTCTACTTGAACTTGGTGCTCCAGTGGTTATGTTGTGTTACTTCAACAGTTTTCGAAGCTTTTTACATTATAGATTTACAATATACACTTGAATGGCATATTCATATTGAAATGAACCCGAATATTTTCAGCTGACACTGGTCAGCAACTAGTAGGGAATTTGAAAGAACATTGTATATCAACAATTGTATCACAAAATACGACATCACCGGCATGTAATTAGAATAATCAGAGAGAGAGCTTGAGCTTAATGTGGGCTACTATTTTTAGATGGTATACGAACTCTTTCTGTAGGCACAGACTTGGCTGGCGTATTTAGATTTTGTGAGGTAGAAAGTGTTGTGTGCATAGATTTTAAGTAATAAAATTGTCGTGAAATGCATCGGTTTACGCACTGTAGCGCAATAACCGAATAAAACTTTGACAAAGGCACCCACGTTGTAGCAGAAGTAGTCATTTTGGGAGATTGGCGAATATGCGTCTTCAGTCTACTTTTTCAAACTAGTTACTTCCAGGCAGAGGTGGTCAGTAACGAAGTACTTCTACTTTTTCAAAGTACTCAGGTAGTTTTCCTCTACTTCTGGTACTTACTCAAGTAGATCTGATTTTCGCTACTTGTACTTGTACTTCATAATATTTTGTGATCTACTTACTTACTTTTCGCTATTTTCATTTTGTCAAGTAGAAGTAGTTTAATCCTCTAAACGGGAAGATAGCCTGAGGAGTTTCGGGGCTGTTTTCACGGAGCATCAACATTTAATTTTCATAAAATTTGTTTAAAGCCCAGAATTTTCGTCGCGCGCAGTGGATACGGGGTAACCCGTTTGATATCACTATAGTATCGGTGAATATAATTTAGGTAGCGGGTTGGCGTGGTTCCGTTCACGCCGCATTGTCGCCCGTCGCCATGTCGAATATTTCATCACAGTATATAATATTATGGCTCGTCATAACGTTCTTTTTTGTATTATTCATGGTGTTTGTCGACTACTATGCTCCTTTATACCAGTTCGATATTCTTAATTTTTTATTCCATAACTGCCGACTTATAGCACGGCCCACTCCGCTTACGCGGATGAGGGAATGAGAAGGATCCTAGATAAACCACCATCACTTAGGTATAAGAATTCTGAAGCCGACCTCGGTCGGATTCGAACCCGCAACCCATTGGTGTAGCAGACGCGGATTATACCACTGCGCAATCTCGCCGCTTCATTATAACGTCTGAAAGTGATGTTTCGCAATCTAGCGTGTACTTATCATATCGTTATCTAGCAGTCCATGGCATGCCCTAATCTGAAAAAGTGGACTCTGACTTTTTTTAGTTTTAGAGCTGTTTTAGCATACCAACCTTCGAAACTTTCTGGACTAAAGACACGAAATGAATGTTCCGCTTTTAGAAGTAGTATTTATATTTCACTTACAATTCCTAGTATTATATACTTTGAGTTCTAATTAATATCAGTTCTTTTTTTTGATAACATAGAGGTTGAAGTATAAAAGCAAGTGTGGTAATGCCTTTAATTTTTGGAAATAAAACTACACATATGGCATTTTTACGATCCACCATATTTTTTATTAATGTTTACTTATCGCGCAAAGTGTTTACACCGTATCCTATACAACTTCTCCGTATTGCTCTTTGTCTAAACTACAGGCCTAATAACATTGGGAGGGTGCCATACCATGATATTTTCAAAGACTTGATGTTCGATTAAAAAGAGGATTAGTATCGCATTTCCATATCAATACTATCGTTTCCATCCCATGATGCGGACGAATGCTTATGCTTTCGAAAATTGGATACCTCCTGGTATGCAACCTATGCATCCATAAGAATGAAGCTCTGTACCTTTCGCATAGCTCAATTTGCACCTTTTGATAATCCATGTCAACGAATTACGATCGTTTTCACAACTACTTACTTACTTACTTGAGTAGTTTTAAAGTCAGTCAATTCTACTTCTACTTCAAGTAGTTTTAGGTTGCTTATGAAAGAAGTACTTCTACTTGTACTTGAGTAGATTTTTTTTTCGCTACTTCTACTTTTACTTGAGTAGCTTTCTTGACTACTTTGACCACCTCTGCTTACAGGGAAATTTTCAGTCCTCTCGTTAACTAATTAACGCAGTTTTGACATGTCTTGAAAATATCTACTTCTTGCAGTTGAGTAGAAATCACCTGAATATTATTCACATTTCTCATCAATTAGTATTAGTGAAACGGCAGACGATGATCGGCAAGCTTGACAGGTATTGAATATGTAGCATGGCCACTTTCTACGTGCTACGAGTCTAGTATCAGGTGTGTGACTGCACATGTGTTGTGAAAATAGTATGTGTCATTGCGTGTGCGACACTGAAGCTTTAATCTTTGCATGCATGATGTGTTACCGGTCAGTCGGTTTCAGTTGCACTGGTACTTTTTTGCTTATTTCTGATATGCTTCGTTGTGGCTGATGAATGTAAAATTCTTGTTGCGATGAGTATGATGAATTATTATTCATCATTCCCAAATCATGTGCTCATGTAATATATTCTTGCAGTTGCGTTCGTTAAAGTCGGTGTGATGCCGCTATGGTCTATGTTTCTGATTGCCGGCGCCTCGTTTGCAGCTTTAGTTTGGTTAACTTCCTCGGAATTGAGAAGACCAAAGTATTACTGGGTATGGCAAAGGAGATGAATCGTGGGCTTTTGGTGACATACCATCTTCTCTCTTAGGTTTTCGCATATGTCGGATTTGTGGCTTCCGTACTGTGGACCTACTGCGTGGCGAATGAAATCGTTAATTTGCTGCAAACATTCGGCGCCTTGATCAATGTCTCGAATGTTATCATGGGCCTTACTTTTCTTGCTTGGGGAAACTCTATTGGCGACACGGTGGCGGATGTGACACTTGCTAAGCAGGGATTGGCGAGGATGGCTATTTCGGCATGCTTCGGAGGGCCGTTTTTCAGTATCCTTTTCCTAAGGCATCAACTGGTTTTGACGGTATTGTGAGAATCTGAAAATTCTATTGTCGCAATGATTACAACGTGATACTGTGGCATACCATCATTGTTAAACGTTGGTCCCTAAACTGTGGTTAACGAGTAACATCAGTCATGATCTTGAATGATTCCATACTGGTTCACCACAAAAAATCTTTCCGTTTCATACAAGTTTGTACCAGTGTTGGGATGACTCGAGTCATGACTTGACTCGAGTCAGACTCGAGTCACCTTTTTCACATGACTTGACTTGACTCGAGTCACTTTGCTAAAATGACTTGACTTGACTCGGCGTATCAGAAATGGGGATTGACTCGTGACTCGGAGCAAAATTTACGAGTCAATTTCAAGTCATCAAGTAATCGGTTTCGATAAAAATCACTGTATCTTGCATATGTTCGGATTGTTCGTGAAACGCTTGTGTAACCCGTGAGAGCGACCAATCATTCAATGACCATGCGTTTCTCTGAGCCTCTCGATTGTTCTCTCACAAATAAATTGACCGCAAACGAAGTGATCAAAGCTTACAGCTTACGTTATCGTAACTCTAGTAGTAAAGTAATAGAATAGCAAAATGTCTATTTCTGTTCTCTGTTCTTGCCTTAACGAAACCTCTTGTTTTATTGAAATTGAAGTCGAATATAGTTTATATAGCCCTCAACCATTGGCGCAGGCTGGAATGGTATCATATCTATTTGTAAATGGGTATAATGTTTGCATCTTATCAATTCGTTTCTCTATTCTCTACTTTGGCTGGTAACTCTAAACTGAGGCTATGCAATCACGTAGTTCAACAGTTCCACCCTATGTGACCGATACAGCGCCTTCTTGCGTTTATATTTAACTCTATATTCGTTCATCACATCACTCAAACTGTCTTTCAAACGGCTAGCAAATTGCAATGACGTAATCATGCCTCATACATACTTCGAAAAGGCAACTTGACTTGAAATGTGACTTGACTCGTGACTCGACTTGACTCGACTTGACTCGAGTCACCTCCAAAAATCGAGTGACTTGAC